>MU225850.1:1879387-1918805 GCA_018584345.1 Thuja plicata
TTGCCATGAAGCAAAGTTGTCCTTGTTCAACTTGGGCACATCTCGTCTGTTCATCTTGTGATCTTTACTTAGGTCTTGAAACCTTCCTTCTAAGTACACAAGCTCTGATACCAATTGTTAGTAATAAATGAGAGGGGGGGAGTAAATCAGTGGCCTCAAATTTTTATCCAATTTAATCTTTAATCCACCAATCAATACTTCTCAAATTATTAAGTGCCAACAAGATGCATGCCTTTGAAATACTTGAAACAAATAACTGTTTGTCAGTTTACCTTGTCTATCCTTTTTCTCCTTGATAACCAATAAGTAGTAAACTATATTTACCGATACTCAGTAAATATGCAGAGTATACCAATCAATCCATAAATGCATATGTAGAATGTAAAACAATAATGTAATAAACCATACACATATAACACAAGGATTTTTACGTGGAAACCCTGTTAAGGAAAAAAACCACTGGGACCGGTACCCTAATTTTTCACTCTTCTGAAGTGAGCCCTGTTAGGAGCCAACCCTGTTAAAGGTTACAAACACACTATTAAGTGCGACCTTGTTAGAGGATTTTCAATATATAGGTTGTCACTTAGTATCTGACATCTACGCTACCATCCTTAAATCAGTCTCATGACTGTCAATAGGCTTTATGCAAATCTTACTACCATCCTTGAATCAGCCTCCTTAGACTGTCAATAGGATTTAGGTAAGACCGGTGCTACTATCATGAGTCAACCTTCTGGTAATCTGTTAGGATATACCTTAGTTACAAAAGACTGTTAAGTCCTACTCTGTTAAGAGACTTAATGCTTCAATGGTTAAACTGAAACAAAATGACCTATTTCTAATGCAACTAAATTGTAGATTTTCAGATCTATTTACTTACAATATCTTTCTGATCAATATATTGATACAATTCCTTTGTACTTAACTCTTTCTGCTCTGTGATGTTGTGCTTTTCTGTTCGTCGGTGTTTGCAAAATTCTTTAGCTCTCCCTCAACTTGATTGATCAGGACTGCATGAAGTTAATCCTTCATCAATTTTTCTTCAGCATCTTCTATCAGTTCACTCCCCCGTGTATCTGATTGCTTATGGACCACACAGAGAAAGAAAAATGCTTGTCTCTTAAATAGACATGATATTCCTTAATTCTTGGTTCTTGATTCTTGGCGTGAAAAATAATCTAGCCAAATTGATTTACGGCTTTAACTCCAGATTTATCTCATAGTTATCTTCTTTCCAACTGTGTAAATCATCTTTAAATCACTTACTTAACTATGGTCGAATAAAACAAATCAAACAACCAGTTAAGTCTATCTTTTAGCTCTGCCAGCTAGATATTTTGTCATTTTCTGATCTCTCTGTTCTGTCAGTCAATTCTGCAGTTCATCGCCGGTGACAACTACTTGTTCCGTCGGTGTCGCTTCAGTTAGCTTCAGGATCTTCGTCTGTCGGGCATCATTGGATCTTGCTCGTCGGGCAACACTATTTTTAGCTTTTCGGGCATCCTTTGATTTTGCTTCATCGGGCAATACTGTCTTCTGCTCGTTAGGCATCACTGTGACTTTTATCTCTGTCTTTACCGATGGTGTGCACTCCGCTGGTGTATTCTGTCACTTAGTGAATACTTGACTTTTATACATTGCTGAAAGCATAACCTCTATTCCATTGATTCTCTGAAGTCTTTGGCATTATGTGTATGACCATACAGATGCTATCAAGTTGACATCAATGACAATACAAACCATTAACTGATTTAATGTCTTGCATCATCTTCAACTTAATATAGTGAACCATTTAATCAGTTACATGTCATCAGCTAATTCAAAGGAATTCTAAGACAATCAATTGGAATATGCAACAAACCACTTACATGTTGGTTATTAAATCTATAAGTTTGAGCTTCATTTTCATGCTTTTGTCTCAAATTGGTGTGCTTATGTAGAAGGGAGTTATATTGGATGGAGCATCTTGAAAGCATGACTTTTTTGATAGTGACTAAGAAGAGGTTATACATGACTTATTGAGATCTTTAATGTCTGACACCACATTTTGAGGCAGTTACCTTGAAGAGGAGCTATAAGTTGACTCTTGACTTAAAAATTGACCCCCTTGGAAGAATGGTGCCACATTTAGAGGAACACACATTTAGGTGTTACCTTATTGATTGGTTGACTGCAATCTTCTAGTTAGTTGCAATACTTCAAGAGGTTATAAAAGGAAAAAGGTAGTTGTGTTAAGTTGGTTTCCATATTTTTCTTTCTTGTAGGGCGAAGGTGGGAGAAAGCATATAAGACTTTAATCATATGTTGGAAGCTCAAGGGTGGAAGGATTTTGCTATTTGAAGGGGCTAGTCTTAGTCTATGTTTCTAGTGTTCATGTATATATATAAATCCCTATTATTGAATTTCAGTCTTGTATTATTTTGGATTGTTGTAATTCTATTCTAAATCAATTTTGTAAGAGATGTTGCCTGTATTTTCCCATGCAACTTTGGTGTAAATATGTTATTTTCGTCTTCATAATTTATCAACAAAATCAACAAATGAAATCTAGATTAATTTCTATGTTAAAATTTTATGAAGTATTATAGCTTTCTACAATTCAACAAACATAATATTTTAGTTTATAAATTATAAAGTATTATGAAACTTGCTCTAAAAATGAAACTGCTGTTCGATTCCCAACCTTTAGCTACATCATAGTATATAATATATAATATATAATAAATATGAATAATATTATTAATGTTAAAGAGGCAATTAATTTTTTTATATGTTTATAGGGAAAGTTTTTTTTTAAAAAAGAATGAGAAAGCAAAAAGGAAGGAGAAAGAAAAGAAAAGAGAGAATAAGAATTTAAAAATTTACGCCATTCCAACCAGTAGATACATTAGGGAGGATTGTAGTCGGCGGAGTGAAGGTATGTGTCTCTTTGTTTTTAATGGCCCAAAAAATTGTGATTATGAATGAATGTAGAGAAAAACTGTTTGCTTACAACGGCCAGAAATTTTGATATTGGCTTAAAAAACTTTGAAATTTATTTCAGAGAGGAAGGTGTTAAGAAAGAAATCGCATACACTGGTCCCTCCTCTTCGCATTTCATTCTTATGCCCACTTCAGCAGGGACCCATCTGGGCTTTCAATAGTACGGGCACTTGGGTCTTCATATTTTTTCTATTTTTTTGAGTCAAATTAGGCATATACGCTTCCTCGCGAAACATAACAGGGATTCCACAGTAGGGGTAGAAAGGAACAATTTCACATTTAATTGGGGCTTGGCATGCGGAAAACTGCTTTCGTAGTTTGGCAACGCTTTTTGAAACTGCACTTTTGAAAACGTAGGAGTTAAGATTTCCTCATGGAGTTATCAGGAAATTCAGGTTCCTGTTTTAATCAGCACAAGGATGCTTATGAAAATGGTTTGCCTCCAATAAGAAATGAAATCTTTATATTTGACGATGATGAAATTAGTTCTCCAAGTCTTAAAACTATCCAATTTTCTACACCATCTTCATCAGTAGGACTCGATGCTCCAGCTTCTGATAATTGTATTGAGGCCCAAGATGGATGGGAAAATCAGAAAAGTTCTGCCCAAGAAATTTTTGTTTCGTTCGGAGAGCAAATTGAGGAAACCGACAATCGAATATTGAGTGGCTCAGCGGAGGTAGTGGATGCATCAGTTTTCGTGAGAGGGAAGCAGATAGCTTCAGCTGATTACAACGAAAACGGCGCTGGTTCCCATAAGGATTTCCTTAGAAACGGAGATATGCTGAGTGATAAATATGGAGGTCAAGGATGTGGTGAAGAAGAGATCAAATCAGAGGCTTCATCATGTAACGATAAGGGTTTTAGCAATGCTTGCGAGTCTGTTAGGCAGGATGACTGTGGGCCACATTCGAGCAGGGAAATAGAAGAAGAAGAAATTATTTTACCGTCCACGAGGGAAATATTTGACCGTGGAGTGGGTCCTGTTCAGGAGGCAGTAGTAGAACACAATACAACTAGCGCGGAGAATTTAGATTCTGCTCCTACGGATACGTTTTCAAGTCTTCGTCTAAGGTCTCTCCCTCTCTCTCTCTCTCACACACACACATGCACACATTCACTATCGATAAGCTTTCAAGTCCTCGTCGGTTTTTCTTTTTGAATATGAATCGTCTTGACGAGTGCTTATTAAAGAACATTTGTGTTTTTATACTTATAGATCGATGGTTGTTGACAGTCTCATTCTAACTTATTCCATTACTCTTCCATGATTAAATTAAGGTATTAATGCAAACCAGTCTATTGCAGGGAATTGCTTATGAGACATGCAATGGTACTGTACTGCTGTTAAGACCAATTATTGATTAACTTTAGTACCTATTTCAAGATTCTTGCAGTCCTAAGAACCTCAAAATATTCTGCTACAAGTTTTGCTAAACCTGGAAGATCTTATAATGAGAAATTTGTGTGGACTAGTACCATATTTTACGAGTGGAATTGTGACTATTTTTCTTAGCCCATTTAATTAGTCCCTTTGATTAAAAATAATATTTGCATACTTCTAAGCCTTCATTGCAGTAGGGCAGGATAGAATGAGGTCCATTGAGTCTAACTGGCACAACATTGCCATGCAAGATGACTCTCGTAGTGCTAATTGTAAAATGATTACCAGGACACTGGTACAGCTCAGATGTCAGAACTGCATTTACGAAACCAGTATTTAGGGGTCTGCACTACTATTGAGATAAATGTGTGGTTACATTATGTCTAAAAGAGAGGATGGTATCGGTCTTTATAGCATGACCATTCTCTTGATGACCAGCTGATCTTCAATTTGAAAAAAAGGAATTTTTTTGTTTCAAAAATCCAGGATGCAATTAATTACCTTGGTCCTTGAATCTGACATTTAGTCTGAGTGGTTTTGTGGTTTCCATACAGTTTTAGTAGAATGTACCTAAAGAACATAGTTAAAGAGTGTTACTGAACTGAGTAAAGAAACTCTAATCTTCAATAACAAAAGATTTGCTAAACCCCCAAATAAGTGAGTACCTTCCACTTATGATTTAGGTCAATAGTGTCTAGCTCAGCTCTACATTTCTTGTACAGTTATATTAGACTGTGGTGATAGACCATTAAATCATTGTTTACCTCTAGTAGACCCACATAAGCTTGTTTTCTTGTTAAGGATACTACCTGTTCAGTTTACTTAGGGTCGAGGACATTACTCCTAGCTTGAAAGAGCAGTGATTATACTTCTGCAGGCACAGTTGCGATAAATCCTAACAGTATATGAAGAGTCTCACCATGATGTTACAAAGTTACTCATTAGCTTGTAACAGTCCTCCATTTGGGTACCATGTGATGATTGATCAGTTCATTTGAGAGAGTTATCATGTTCTTAGGTGATATAGAGGACTACTTGTGTAGAAAAGAACTTTGTTTGGCATACTGGGGCTTTACATTCTCAGTGCACATTTTTGGTGGGCAGGGATGACCAAGGGAAATCACTCATCCACAACACAACCACTCAACCACTCAACCACTCACTTGAAATAGTTTATTTTTGCCTGAAATATGGCTTTTCCAAAGTGGAGTAGAAATAGGTTTGACTTAACTTTGTCAGCTTTTAACATTCCTCCAATTGGGTGCTATGAGATTAATTCATTTAAGAGAGTTATCATGTTTTGAGGCTATACAGGGAACTGCTTGTGTGGTTTCTTTTAGTGGCTGGGGTGATAGGCCACTTAACTACCTTTATAAAATGCAAGATGTCACCTACCTAAGTAAGCTTATTCTAAGGTGCATATAAAAACAAGAAAATAAGCTAAATGCAAAAATAATAAAATGCATCAACACACATTTGTGTGTGCAGACACACACATAGTCTTTCACTGAAATATGGTCTTTTACCTTTGAAATTGAATTAGTTTTGAATTGATTTTTACATTGCTGCATTCTACCAATTGGGCAGCACTGCATCAGAACATTTGAGAGAGTTGCAAATAACCTAATGGTCTTTATCTGGACAAGCAGGTATTCACATAGGAAATCTAGAGTTTTCTTTTGGAGTAGAAGGAAAATGAAGAAAGCTTTTGAAATATAGAATATTTGGCTTTATTGATTGGGAGATTCTAATTTTTGAACAAATGGTAAAATACCTTTTCAACGTTACACTTTAACTTGCTAATTTTCCTTGTAGGCTATTGGGGGTATTTTCTCTGTCTTTCTCATATTCATTTGCTTGAATTTTCTCTTTTACCTGGTTGAGGTAAATTGGGTATGAGTTAGTTGTAACCTTGTAGGTCTCCATCAATTGGGGAGTAGTAAATCAGTTCACTTGAAAGGGATGCTATGTTCATTGGCCACAAAGAATTGCAAATTTGATATATTAATTTCACAAGAGTATGTGGTTTCTTTGAGAAAAGAAAAAGGATTGAACTAGGGAACCTAGTTTGGGGTGACCTTTTGAGTTATAGGACTTTTTAGCACGGATTGTTATGTAACCAGGAATGTGAAATTATTATGTATTTAGGTGGAAAGATGCTGACATGTGGCTTATGTGCCTTAACTTAGTTATATTGGGTCGTGTTGACAACTTGTATTGGGTCATGTGGACAGCTTGTGTAATTAATTTTATTAGGTGATCAGTAGGCCTTCATTGAGATTAATGCTCCATAATGTTATTAGGGGAGGTCTATATAAAGGAGGTGATTACCATTATATGTGATGAATATGGTATTGTATTTGTTATCTCTTGGAGATATATCACGGAGTGGCTTCTTCCATAAAGACTATTGTAGGGTGCTATCTTACCTCAAGGTTTTATTCTGATTTTGGATATATTGGATATTTGGGCATCTTGCCCATGAAAATCTCTTGTATCGTGTGAGATCTATCTTGTACATTGTGGTATTTCCATTATCATATGTCTGGACCTTATCATAGAATAGTTGGATTTACCTTATGGTGAATGCAGATTATTTCATAAATAGTAAGCCTAGAAATTTGATGTAGAGAGACCTCCCTCCCAATCTCACTTTGATTCTTTCATAAACTGTCTTTTCATCTTAGGAGATGGATGGAATATGAGTTAGTTGTTAACATGTACCATCCCATGAATTGAGTAGCATTATATTTGTTCATTTGAAAAAGTTCTTATGTTCTGAGCCTGATGTACCTGGTTATCATTTCCTTTCTTCTTTGAAGTTTCCTGTATTGTGTGATTCTTTCAAACTGGAATAAATAGATATATGCATTGCTACTGATTTTCAAATAAACTTGGAACATATTAATTGCGTCCCATACACCTAACTTCCAAATCAGATCATATAATTTGAATTTCTACTGCTGGTTAAGAAAATCGCCATTCTATGCAACAGGCTGATATGAAACCTCGTAAAATCATTAAATTATTATTCAGTTGAGTTCACAACATACAGTATTCCTGGAATTATTGAGTAACAGCAATCAGATCCGAGAAATACAAATTGTCTTCTTGTATAGGAGTGACGGGCAGCCATATAACTGGTGTTGAACCTATAGGATGCAAGGTAGGATATGATATGCCTTGGATGTATTGCGAACAACATAAAAGTTAAAACCCTAATCGCCTTTGTCACTAGGGTCATGCAAATTGTTGATCAACAACGATCAAATCTAGGAATTACCAAAGTGTCTTCTTGTTGCTTCACCCCTCCCTCTAGGGTTGTCTCTACAATCTGCAGTGTATAATGATGTAGATCTGCCTTAGGAATGAATGTCTCACTGCTACAAAACATGGCACCAAATTTTGGTAATAAATCCACCTGTTGGGTAGTGACCAGCCTATAACAATGTATGGAAGCTCGTGTTTGCCCTTGGAAAATAGTGGCGACCTAGGATGAATGTTACATGCACAGGAAACATACGAACAGCTGCTGTGATTAGATTGTTGTTGCTCAGATTCCTGGGTAAAATCTAAAGTTATGTGCTGCAACAACCCTGAAACTGAGACATGAATCCATTGGCAAACTTCAATGAACAACTTGAAAATTTGGACAAAGGATCTAATCAGCACAACTGCAATTCTTGTATAGAATCGCTAAGTATGAGGTGAGGGATTTCATCCTAAACTTGGAGGATGTGATTGAGAGTTTTTTGTCCTTGCGTGCCTACTCAAACTTGATCTCAAATGAACAATGCAAAACATTAAAATCGGACGCAAAAATGGGTGGAATGACTTGTAGAAATACCCCTTTCAAATAGGACCCATACAGCTTATTTTTGGGGGCCAAAATTTGGAATTGTTTTATTTTATTTTTATTACTTTGTATTTACATTATATAATATAATCATCATCAGGGGTACTTGGAGATGCCGGAGGCTGGTACCAATACCGGTACAACTAATTTTCAAAAATAGGAGGGGTACTTGGAGATGCCACTTTTAATATAATTTAATAATTTTCAAAAACTACCATGACATAGAACTTTGAAAACAAGAATAGTAAATCAGTCATACAAGAATAGGAAATATTAAAGGCAATTTCTCTTTAGACCATTACAATGACAGGAAATCAGTTATACAACTGTTTATGTCCCTTTCAAAAAGTCTACATTTTGATTATAGCTTCAGACTCCAAGGCAATGATTCATGAGAGAGGAGGTTAAGAACACTGTAATTCTGGAGTACTTGGTGAAATAGAAGAATCTTCCACTCAAAGATGCTACATGGGAGGAGTGGAGATTTTTTACATTTAAATCTAAAATTGCTTAAGGGCGAGCAATTTTGGAAGGGAGGGTGCTAGCAACAAGAAGACAATTTAATATTTCAGGGGCCAAAAATAAAACCTAATTTGCCGGTTCGGGTTCAAGAATCTGGTTCATGGATTCGTGAAAAAAAAAATTCCCATTATGATTCGTATGGGTTTGTGTGTATATATATGCATTATATATAGAAAAAAAGAGAAATATACATAATTCTAAAGCTAAATCATTTCATAGTATGAATCTATGATGCTTGATCATTGATCTATGTTCATGATTCTAAAGCAAATCAGCACATTGAATTACTGAATTACAAAATGAAAATTCAAAATATAGTTCATTAAAGTTTGAAACATGATTCAATGATCATCAATCATGAAGCAAAAAAAAAAATAAGGGTCGTTTTAGGGTTAGAAGCAAAAAAAATAAAATGCACATATCAAGTGGTTATACCTTGGAGAATATTGTTATAACACCACCCATCATATGTCAATAAGGATGAGTCCCTTCAAGGCCTTGTATGGGTATGAGGCAACCTCATTTGGAAGTTTAATCCTCCAAGGAAGTCGTGTAAAAAGGGCGAAAGAATCAATGCAACAAAATGTGGATATTATTAATACACTTAAAGATAATCTACACCAAGTACAAAACCAACAAAATGTATATGCTTATTGAAAAAGGATTGGAAGGACGTTTGTAGTTGGGGAGTTGGTTTTTCTATGGTTACAACCCTATAAGCAGTCATAAATCAAGGTAAGTGGGACCAAGAAGCTTTAACCTAGATTTTATGGACCATACAAGATTTTGAGAAGGATAGGAGAGGTTGTTTATGAGTTGGAACTACCAACAAATAGTAGGATTGACAATATCTTTCATGTGTCTCAACTCAAAAAGGTGCTAGGACAACATGTTACTCTATGTTTAGAGTTACCTCCGCTCGACAATGAGGGCAAGTTAATTTGGGAACCTGAAATAGTTCTTGATATGTGAGAAAAGAGATTGAGGAATAAGTCCATTGCTGAGTATCTGATTAAATGGAAGGGTCTACCTACAAAGGATGCCATAGGAAGGAGCCAAGATCTTTGATCCTTCAAATTTGAAATTGCTTGAGGACAAGTAATCTTGGAAGGGCACACTATCATATCCCTGCGATAAGACATTATCGTGAGTGCCATCATGTTTTGGTCCTCAGGGAATAACCAATAAAATAAAAAAGCTAAGTTCTTGGTTTTGATTAAGATTTGGGTTCTTGGATTCGGCAAAAAAAATTTGGGCGGGTTTTGTTATCGCAAGTGTATATATATATATATATACATACACACACACCCCTAAGTTGCCGATGCTGGTTCTGATTCAGATTCGGGTTCAGATTTGTGTTCTTGGATTCAGCAAAAAATTTGTTTGGGCAGGTTCCGGTACCGCGGGTATATATAGATATATATATATATATATATATATATATATATATATATATATATATATGTATGTATATTCATAGATTCATACATGTAACATGTTCAATGTTCATTCATCAGTGGTTTAAAACTTCAAACACATAATAATAATAAGAAGTTAGAAGCGTGATACTCATAAATCCATAATTGCCAATAAAATTATAAATAAAATACCTCATATCATATTCATACTTTGCAAAAGTCTCGAAATGTCATTACACAATGAAAATTTAAATTACAAGCCATATTTCATATTTAATATCCAAATTCATCTTCATTATCTTCATAGGAATCAACATGTGGCTCCACTTTAACTTCATTTGAAGAAAAATGCTACAGTTGTAGAACAAAGCAAAAATGGTGAAAATTGCTTGAGAGATGAATGAATGATCATCAAATGACCAAATGCATGCTTTATGGTTGAAATTGGGGTTTTAGATGCTTTTTACATTTACAAAAATAAAAATGGCATGTGGGGCCCGCTTTTGGGAGCCCACAACCTTGGGTGCCCGTGGATTCCTCCATATTTTGCCTTGATTTTGGCAAGATTTTCGCGGGGCATCCGGATTCCTTGTGAGTTCTGTAGAACCCACAAGGAAATCGGATCCCCGACTGGAATCTGAGCAGAATATAGGTAGAATCCAGGAGGAATCAGTATCGACATCGCACCGAAATTAGGATCCGGGCCTATATGCAGGGATTTGGTAACTTAAATATATACATATTGAATAATGGGAAAGAGAAGCAATGCAAAGGGGATAATTACTCCTTTTCCAAATTGCACATTCAGATGGAAGATGTCCCAATAGGCTCAAGTAAGGACCTAAGCGCTGAATGGGGCAGCGATCCTTCGCTAAATATGTGTAATTTGAAAATGGCAAAGAGGAAGGATGCAATGTAGATGACGAAATAGGCAACTAGTGACAAAACTGGAAAATACAGACTAATAAATAATTGTCAGAACTTGTAATGACTTGAATCGGGATCCCAAAAGCTAAACTGACCTGTGGGTGAAATCTGATCTGAAAATCTGATCTAAAGTTGCAGGGAACACAACGTTTCAGACGTTCTATTCCTAAGAACAGGGCGTTTCAGACATTCTGTTCCAGGTACTTTTGACTGAGATTTTTTGGGATTCTCCAACTTTTTTTGATTTGCCCGAAAAAGATCCGACAACTTCGTATCTTGTTCCTGCACACAAAAAAATGGGGAAAAGGTTGGGTAAAAGGGGTTTGCCTTGGTCAAACCCCTGTTTAGGAATCAACTTTGAAAATGATATGAAATTGCATAAAGGAAAGTATGTAAAAAGGTAAATGTTTGATTCACTTTGCACAAACCCTCATGGACAGAAATCGCTCATACCTATGGAGATGCTTGAATGTGCTTGAAATCAAAAGTGTTGACATTGGAATGTAGAATGGAATCAAGGATACCCTCACAAATGCATGGATCTATGAACGCCACTCCTAGATCTTCAATGTAGATATGCTTGATAAACACTTGCAATGAAGGAGAGAAGAATGCAGATGGAAGGAAGGATCTTCTTGCTTGATTGAGAATTCCTCTACTTGGCCATCATGGGAGAGAAACTCGCTTCAATTGGAGAAGATTGCTGTGGAATTGACTTGAATTAGAGAAACTAGATCTTGGATACTTGCTTTCAAATCTTGAATCCAATTGCTTGAATGCTTGATCTCTTGAATGCCTTATGAAAACTATGAAAACTTGATTGCAAAATTGTAGAACATGAATGTATATCAAAATGAGGAGAGATATGGTGTTTATATACTCAATCCATCATTTCAAGATTCAAAAATAAGCTAGGCCAACCACGGGATCTAATTTCCCACTAACACCTCGACATAGGGCTCTGGACCAAATTTGGGCCAAAAAGTGCAGGAGTTTCTGTTCCTAGGGGAATCAAATCCAAATTCAAATTAGATGTCAGGATGGTGGAAAAGATGTGGGAAAAGAAGAATCAAGTTGCTAGGATCAAGCATAATGGACATTAGATTTTGAAATCACCAAAATGGGGCCTAATAGAGCATCCAATTATGGGTGCTAACTTTTTAGGACGGTACACATATACATACATACATATATATATGTATGTATGTATGTATATTCATAGATTCATACATGTAACTATTAATGTTTAGCCCAGAAATAATGATAAACAACAATAAACAAAAATAGAACAAAATAGGTACAAAAGACACAACGACTTTATCCTGGGAAAACCCTCCAACTAGAGGGAATAACCCAGCCACACCAGAAAAATCTCTTTTATTAATAATAGAAGTTCACGTACAATGCTTTCAACTTGATGCAACTACTTTACACACAAAGCAATCACATAAATATATAGAATTGAGAGACTTCATATCATAACCGAAGGTCTCTTCAATTTCCAAAAACAAGTCTTTTCATATTTCCAAATGCATGACTCTTTATATAATAAATTGTCAAATTTTTAGAGTGTGACACCTAGCTCACATTGAATGCCACATTGTGCTCACTTAAAATGACGGAAATATCATCATAAATATCTTCTCTAGCTATGACGTAACACAGAGGTGTTGTCCCAATTTCAACATATAGCAAAATCAGAGATAAAGATCTCTATCGCAGCTACAATCTTCAACAGTAACATGTTCAATGTTCATTCATCATTGGTTCAAAACTTCAAACATATAATAATAAGTTATAAGCGTGATACTCATAAATCCATAATTGCCTATATAATTATGAATAAAATACCTCATATATCATATTCATACTTTGCAAAAGTCTAAAAATGTCATTACACTGAAAATTTAAATTACAAGCCATATTTCACATTTAATATCCAAATTCATCTTCATTATCCTCATAAGAATCAAGGTCAACATTTGGTTCCACTTCAACTTCATTTGAACCAACAATCGTGCCACTCATTATGCCCATGTCATGTGGAACAACTGCCTCTTGTTCATCTACAGAGACTTGGGCAAGTTGTGCAACTGTGGCATCTAAATCGGCACACGTAGGGACTAGATCCCAATTCAAAAATGCTACAACTGTAGAACAAAGAAAAATGGGGAAAAATGCTTGAGAGATGATTGAATGATCATCAAATGACCAAATGCATGCTTTATGGTCGAAATTAGAGTTTTAGATGCTTTTTGGTTTAAAAAAAATAAAAAATGGCATGTGGGGCACGTTTTTGGGTGCCCATTGCCTTGGGTGCCCTTGGATTCCTCCAAATTTTGCCAGGATTCTTGTGAAGAGCCAGACTGGCTACTTCTTTATAATTCAACTGCAAAAACTATTCTAACTCTGAAAGTAATTGTTTTGGTATTTTCACTCAAGCAAATATCAAATTTTTTGTATTTTTTCCAAATATAAGAATTAAGTGAAACACCATACATGAATTGAACAAATTCGATTTTCCCCAAATTCTGGACTGCAAACTTGAAACAATAAAATACTCTTAAGCAAAAACATAAATTCAAATCACTCTGGATTTATTACCAACCGTTCCACAACCCTTGGTGTTTGTAATGAAGAAAAAGTCGACTCCAACATGCATTCAAGCGTGGCAGCTAGCTGGGCATCAAACAGCAATGTCTCTCACGTGGCAGCTAGTGAAGAACGATTCCACATAACAGCAGCATTCAACCGAAGCATTCACACGCTGGGAAAAGGTTTCTGATCTCAGTCAAATGCCAAACGTATTTCATCCACCCCAAACGCTGAACAAGACAATAAGCACGATTCACCAACATGAAACGTTGACTCAAAGTGCTGACAAATTCTGAGAATGATCATTCTCAGCCAAACCCAAACTCCAAACCCTCATACGAATTCCATAGCAAATTTCATAAGTTTTCAAGGTGTATAATGATTGCCTTCCTTCAAGTATACAATCTTTTGAACATTCCTGGAGCTTCTTCAAGTAGCCACGACTTGGCTTCATCTTCACTCATTTCATAACTTAAACATTGAATGCTAACATCCTTAATTTGCATAAGTCAATAAAAATTCCCTTATAACTCCATATTAAAACTTTTCACTTAAAAGCTCCCAAGTCAAAAGTATATAATAACATTTTATAAATTGACTTAATAATTGGCTCCAAGTCAATATTAATTAAGACAAGCTTAATTAATAAAAAATATACCATTAAATACCATTATAATGGAATTATGCCCTAAATACCATTATATCAAGTCAACTGCTCTGCATTGACCAAACTGAACAACACCTTGCCAAGAATAGTAACTAGACCAATTTAGACTTGCTAAAAATAGCAAATCCCTTAAACTGGAGATTCTGCAGAAGTAATCCCGCATCAACAACAACCAATGCACAGGCGCTTTGCTAAACATAGCAATCCAAACTATTACCCAAAATAACACTTACTATAAATAGTAAGTCTGCCCAACTGACCCCAACAAAGAGCAATCCTGACAACTGAAATCTCCAGAGTGGAACCCAACCACTGGCTCTGCCAAACGATCCCCTCTGACAACTTGATTAGCTTACGAAGGTCACTGAAATAAGCTAATCTCAAAGACCAAAAAAATGGGGACATTACAATTCTGGTCGGGCACTCGGATTTCCCGTGGGTTCATCCGGACCAGTCGGGATCCTGCCAAAATTTGGGAGGAATCAGTACCGGCATCACATCGAAATCAGAGCAGAATTCACAGGGAATCTGGATGCCCAGCTAGAATCTTGCCAAAATCTGGGAGGAATCAGTACCGACATCGCATCGGAATCAGGATCTGGGCCTATATGCAAGTATCCGGCAACTTAGTAAAAAAGCAATAAACAAAACAAAATATTAGAAGATCCCCTCATCTCCTGATCGACAATTTAATTTAAACTTAAGGATACTTATTGTTGAATAAATCACAAGCAGAAGTGGTTCTAGGAAGAGTCACTATAAAATGAAGAGGCAACAATTAATTTAGAAGAGACACATCCTTTTTGAAGGATGGCGACCTTGGTAGGGGTTGTGACTCTTTGACCTCTCTTGAGGACTATATCGTTTTGACCACCGTTTGGAGAAAAGGGCATTGATAAGGATTAGATTTGATATAAGAAATCTACATTCAGAAATGTCTTATATATATTCTCATATTTATTTTTTGATATAGCTAGCATGAAGAATTACTAAAATACCTAGATTCTTCAATTATTGTTGTAATTTATTTATTCTGCTATAAGCAATTATGTATGGATTTGTAAGGAGACACGATTAGGAGAGTAGATGCGAATTCCCCCTCTAAGTAGGCCACCCCAATGTTCGATGGACAAGAGTTCCTGCCACTTGTGGGCCAAGGGGTGTTATATCACGCCCTTGGGCTTAGTCGCGGCGAATGTTTAGGGTGCCCTATCGTGTGTTCCTCTCCAATGCTTATGATGGCTGGTTGTTGGAATTGAAACTAGAAATGGTGGCCATCATGTTTGGGTTAGTAAGGAAACACAGAGCAGAGACGAGTTCCCCTTCTAAGTAGGCCATCCCAATGTTGGATGGACAATAGTTCTTGCCACTTGTGGGCCAAAGAGTGTTATATCATGCCCTTGGGCTTAGTTGTGGCGAACGTCTTGAGCACCCTATCCAATCCCTACTATGGTTGCTTATTGGAAATGAAGTTATAGATTTAAGTATGTGATGCTGTTGAGCTTAATTGCTTATTTACTTTAAAAGTTCAGTAGATATTATATGATTTAATAATAGAATACTATTTGTAAACAAATTATGTTGTGGTATTGTTGCTTTGGGCAAAAATCAGGTATACCCTAATTTGGGGACATTACAAATACAAATGCATATACACTCTTGTAGAAATGCACACATGAACACACTCATACGTAATCGTGCGCACACACACTTGCTCATGTATGTACACATGCACACACCCATATGTACATGCACACTAGTACACATGCACACACACATGTAAGGGCCCCCACATACACAGCCATTTGTAGATGCACACAAACAACCCTTGTTCCCTCCACACGCTTGGACACACAGTTTCTTTTACTGTTCCATTTTACCATTTGGAGATTAGTTGGTTTTGAGTTAGTTTCTGACTTGTAGCACTACAATAGATTTGCAACACAAGATAATTTGAGTGTATTCATGTTCATGTATGAACACATGCACATGTACAAGTGCATACATATGTAGATGAACAAGCATGCACACATAAACACACAAAGACATGTATACACATCTATGCATGTGTTTATGCACACACACACACACAAACGTGTGTGTGGATTCATGTGTGCACATTCACTCTCACATGGTCACACACGTGTGTGTGGATTCATGTGTGCACATTCACTCTCACATTGTCACATCTAGATTCGTTTACTATGTCATTTTCCCTTTGAAGATGAGTTGAGTTTTAGCTAGAGCATTATGCCATATGTGGAGCACAAGATTTTGAGAGAGTTATCACATTTATAGGCTCCATAGGGAATTGCAAATTTGCTATATTACCATAGTCTTTGTTTAAAGAATTGAGTATTCTAATATGAATCTAGGGTGGTAACAATTTCTGAGCAGTTTAATATTTTCAGAATAGAATGGGCTGCTTTACCAATGGTGAATCTAATTATTAAACAAATGGTAAAAGATTAGCCCAAAAAGTTTCCCTTGTAATTTTTTCCTGTATGTTGATGGAGAACAATCTATTGTGTGTGTATGTTAAGATATCTTCACTAAAATAGGCCTTTCAAATTGGGCCAATTAAAATTAAATTATAGCTTTACACTAACTGGATTGTCATTTGAGATTGAACTATCATATTGACAGGCCACTCTGTGAACTCCAATATAGATATGCTAGTTGTAGGGATGTATCAGTCTGAAGAGCTGGGGATTCACACAGAGATCCTAGTATGTGGGAAAATGATGACAACTGGTATTTCAAGTTATGTACAAGCTTGCAAATATTCCCATTCACTAAGATAAGAAATAATATAAGGTTGCATTATTTGATTCAATTTTGTAATTTCTTATGTGTACTCGTAAGCTTTTGTATTACACTTTGCAGATGTGTTCTTATGCGTATTTCAAAGAATTGATAAATGAACAGTAGATTGCTAAAGATTAGTCTATAAAGCTTTCCATAGGAGTTTTCCTTTTCTGTTGATGGATAGTGATCATCATCCTTTTTCCTTTTAAAAATGGTTTTGTTTTTACAATTTTTTGACAGTGAAAATTGTGATTTAAACAATGGCTTGGCCTGTGCAATTTTTTTTGATGCTTTTTACCTGAAAATCTTCAATTTTTTTGGGATGAACTTGTACAAATCTTAAAAATGTGTGAGTTTGACTGATTAATCCCGTGCTTGACCAATTTTTGATGAGTGGGATGATTTATCTGACGTAATGCATGTGCTTTTTTTGGGGGTATCAGAGCATTTTCTAGCTAGATTTTGAGAATTTTGATACTTCTTTAATTTATTTTGCATGGGATATTTTGGAGGAATCAGGGGAATTTTGAACTGGAGTTGGAGATTTTCGGGGGCGTGGGATGCAAATGTTCATTGATTTTCAGAGCTATTTTTTTCATGATTTCATATCAGGTTCCAAATATTTAATGAAATTCTTCCTTTCTTCATAATAAAAAATAAATTAAAAAATATGGTCTTTTTTACATTGAAAGCCCTAACCCATCTCTAAGTGCTGATTTCTTTTCATTGTTTAGGGTCAGTGTCAGGACTTGATCTTTATCTAAAGAGCCTTAACCGGAATCCTGAAGGGTGAATTTTTTCAGTATTTTTGGTTAGGGTTGGCTTTTTCATTTTTACTAAAAATTTGAAACTATTAGTATGTAGTTATCATTTATGCACTGTGCTATCCATTGTGGAATGCAGTGTAATCAGTGAGATGAACATAAAGGACAAAATCTATTGTTCAAAATATTTTGAGTTTACTCTAATTTTTATACTCTTTCTGTATCTCTATGTGATTAAAATGCATTTTTTAAATTTAAAAAGCAGCAGTTTTTTCTCTTTTATTTCTGCATTTATTGAATATTCAAATATTCACAATTAAATCCTTCTTTTTTAAAAATCTTTATTAGTTTGCCAATTTATACTTGAGAATGATTTTTGCTGCTATGGTGCTACTATTTCTAATGCATTCTAGAGCTTTGTTTTCCATTGGCCCTCTTTGTTAGTCTGGTTTTCTTGTGAGGCGCCTTCATTTTACATGGTTGTTTTATTAATACTTTTGTATATATTTGTTGCTTTGGCTTACCCT
Organism: Thuja plicata; assembly: GCA_018584345.1. Lineage (NCBI taxonomy): Eukaryota > Viridiplantae > Streptophyta > Pinopsida > Cupressales > Cupressaceae > Thuja > Thuja plicata. The sequence goes on from MU225850.1 coordinate 1,897,841, forward strand.
CACTTATTTGGTGCATTTTTCTCTGTAGTTTTAGATTTATCTAATACATTTTTGGTTGTTGTAGTTCTGCTAAACACTCATTTTTATCTATTATAACTTGCTCTTATTTTGAGCCGCATACAACTACTTTGGTCATTTGTGGATATTAACACAATTTAAATTTCTCTGCCCCCTATAATTGAGTGTTTAATCTACCTAAAATGCAGGAATACTATCATAAATTATGTGCATGAGAGCACAAAGTTTATCGCTTTGTTGGTGGAAAATTTGCTTTAATTGCTCAGTGTATTAAAGGGGTGGGCTTCTCAAGTATTGGTCATTTGTGGATATTAACACAGTTTAAATTTCTCTGCCCCCTATAATTGAGTGTTTAATCTGCCTAAAATGCAGGAATACTATCATGAATTATGTGCATGAGAGCACAAAGTTTATCGCTTTGTTGGTGGAAAATTTGCTTCAATTGCTCAGTGTATTAAAGGGGTGGGCTTCTCAAGCATTGGTGAAACCAAGAATTATTCCCACTTTGGTAAAAAAAGACAAGAATGATGCTGTCAATTTTGCTTCTGGAGTTGCAAGCACCACCGAGCCACAACATGGAAGAGAAAGTATCTATACTGAACACCTAGTGGGAGCTATTGGTTTTCATCTTGGCATGTCTATAGCAACTGTACTGGCTGAGGTAGGGCCTGACTAAATGCTTCTTGTCAGTTCCTACTTTAGGAGGCACCATAAAGTTCTTTTACATGTTATGAAGCTAATGAAGATCAAGATTCATACTGTATAATGAACTGCATTTCATAGCAATTTATAAAATATCTACACATTTTCTAATTTGCTCTTATTTGATTGGGTTGGAAAACATTGTAGGCTTAAACTACAACAAAGTTAAGATGGAATGTTTAATTGGCTAGAAACTAACTCGTTATTAATCTAAAAAATTACAGTGATAGTTCTTAATTGCTTTCAGTATTTGCTAAATTGATTTGAAGTAGGATTGTATGTTTTGGATTTATTCATGAGTACCTTGTTCTAGAGACTACATTTCTTAACTCTTTGATTAGTTTAATGTCTCCTTGCTGGGTCTTTTTTGTCTTAGATGCTAGGACCAAGGGTTATCTCTTCATTAAATTCACCTTGGGCCTGCACCTGGCCTCAGCCACTGGGATATGCCACAGTTAATAAGATTGGATCTTGTAGTTTACCCAATTTAACATTCAATATTTGAATTTAACATTCAATATTTGTAAGATTTAAGATGTAACATGTCTGTCATGAAAACCATAATGGTTTACCTTCTGGGCCCATCCCATTTGACATTTTAGAGTTTGCATTTTCAGTATAGCGAAATGAAATTTGAATCTATGTTTTTGTAAGCAGCAAAGACCTTTCCAATATGGTCAGATTGCTTAGGAGTAATATGACGATGCTACTCATAATACAGTGATCTGCCCTTTAGGTAAATATATGATAGGCAATTACTACTAAAGGGGGCAGCTCTCTTCTATAGATTCAAATAAAAAATTGTGACAGATGATCAGGGGTTAATCTTGCATTTGCATATACTACAACATGCCCTCAGAGATCTCCACGATTCTCTCAATTGGAGGGGGGGAGAAGAGATCCCCATATTGGCTTACATGGTAACTTAAAGCCTCAAGATTTTTCCTTTGCAGGCCCTTCTGAAACAGAATCAAGGCCTCGGTTGAGATCTTATTTTTGCTCATAGAATTGGCATCAAATATGCTCTATGTTCCACGGAGTTTTATGGATGGGGACGTGTTTCCGGTATGGGTATATATGGTTTAGGGCCAATTTTAGGGGACGGTAGGGGACAGATATTAAAAAATTGGGGAATTTATATATAGATATAGAGAAATTTAAAATATGCATATCATAACATTGGTAACACATTCATCATAGACATTTTAGAAGCTTAATGTATAGCATCAGACTTGAATTGAGATTTCATATGTGAATTGATAAGCAAATTAACAAAATTCAAATGCTTTCATGGTCAATATATGGCATACATATAGAAAAAATGCCCAAAGGCTCTGAATTTCAACCATGAAATGACATAAAATATTAAAATGTAAATTCTAGAACTAAACTACTAAACAGTAAACATAGAAATCCATAATATTATATAACTGTCCATAATCAGTAGATGGTAGGTCTAAGAGTCTAAATCAAGTAGATTTGATGCCCTAACCTCCCCTTTCAACTGTTGTTCACTCCTTGACCAGCTGCTCCTTCTACTACTGCTCTTCTCCTTTGCGAATTTGTAAATGAATTTATTTTTTCTTCTTTTTGGTTATTTTATACTTAGATTAGGTTTTGGTATTGCTAAATGAGGTTTGGGTGTCCTTGTGGGCCAGCCAACCTTTTTTTCAAATTTAAAAATGCCTTATTTTTTAACACCAACAGTCCAAAAATGGTTTGGGCCAAAGGGGACGGCCAGAAGTTCCCGGGATGGGTAAAAGTCCCCGAGACGGGTAGGGGACTTCTAGCTGTCCCCTAGCCGTCCAGGGAACTTCTAGCCGTACCCCCGTACCTTGCTGCTCTCAAAGTGGTGTTTCAGTCGACAGTCCCCGTTTTGGGCCTTTTCAGAATGCCATTGGGGACGACAAAATGCTATCCCTGCATCCCCATACTGTACCGGGGAAGGGGGCGGGCCTAAAAGCCCAAGGGATGCGTCCCCGTGGAGCATAGCATGCTAGCATTCATACCAATCTGAGGGACTTTGACAATGGATGGTATTGCATTCTTCACTGCTTCTGCATTGACATCCACAACTCTATTGTGGGCAGCCTCTCTGCTCCATGTTTTGTATCCCATGACCTACACAATGTTTGAAAGTAAAATTTTGTAAACTCAGCCATCATGAACATTTCCGTTTGCCCATTTAGCCACTCCAGTGATTTTGACGATAGCCTGTTGCGTCTTTCTGCTCCCGGCCTTGAACATCCTTCTCATTTGTTCCTCCTTTATTTCTTGTAGGCAGTTGCATCGCAAACCAAAGATCTCCACTCCGGCCATGTTGTGTCAATTCGCTCCCTTTCATCCACCTTAATAGGTCCAATCCAGACGCGGGAGAATTTTGTAGACTCGACCATCATGGACATGTCCATTTGCCCATTTAGCCACTCCAGTGATTTTGACGATAGCCTGTTGTGTCTTTCTGCTCTCGGCCTTGAACATCCTTCTCATTTGTTCCTCCTTTGTTACTTGTAGGCAGTTGCATCGCAAACCAAAGATCTCCACTCCAGCCATGTTGTGTCAATTCACTCCCTTTCATCCACCTTAATAGGTCCAATCCAGACGTGGGAAATGATCAAGCATTGGGAAATTTCTGAGCAGATATGAACAATATACAGTACCGTTCAGATTCATTGACAGGTAGCTTCCAGCCATCACATCCTTGCAGCGCTTGTGGATTGTGAACCGGTTCAATTATGCCAAAATCAACAATCCCCAAACAACAGGACAGAACTGCGAATCCCAACAACAATATGTGTATGTATATATGTGTGTGTGTGTAGCTTTGTACAGATTTTTCTGTCAATTTGTTTTTCTTCCATGGAGAAATATTTAGCAGTTTTCAATTTGTAAAGGTATCAATTTTATAGATGAGCCATGTTTTATGCTTCTATAGTGGCGAGGGTGGAAACTCTCTTTGGATTTGACTTTTATTGTTGAAAGGAAGATTTATGTGATGCAATTTGGTAAGATAAAGTAATAATCCAAATTGTGCTCTAATTGATGTTAGTCCATATATAATTTGTGTTTATGCCAAGGGATTCTTGATGATTTCCATTTCCTTTTGTTTGTGTACAGTCCTAGTTGGTGCTTTGTTCCTGAGCATCTTGGGAATGTGTCATGTCCCTTTTATCCATAAGATTACTGGATGTTCCTTAAGCCTATTTTCCATTTTCTGCAGGCTTGGGAAGATAAATTAGGGAAATTACTTTGTTATAATTTGGTGTGTCCTATTGTATGTGCACCCAAATTATTGGGCCATTTAGGTATTATGTAATCAAGCTTTATTCCTTTAAGTTTGTTGGCCAAGGGTGTGTGTGGGGCTCCTTGAAAAAGAAATGAAGATTTGAATTGGTATTTTGGAGGGAAAGTAAGTGTTCAATTGCTTATTTAAAGCTATAAGCCAAATTCAGTGATATGATCCATTTTTTTTATGATATTATTCTTCAAGCAAACCCTTTGATCCCTATAGCTGGCTAATGGATTAAAAATTTAAAACCCCATTCTAGTGTTGAGCAATTCCACTCGGAGATTGCATTCAAACTTCATTTATTTGCTGTTTGGGCAGTCCAAACAGTTCTTGTCAAAGCCTATTTGTCTGATTTAGGCGGCTCTCTCTTGGTGCTCATGGATTGTAATCTGGTGGTGGCTTTTGTAGCACCCCCTTTTCTGTGAATTTGTTATACTTGTGATAATAATATTACTGCTATTGTCTGGCAACTGAATTGTTTTTTAGTGCGACCTTTCATTTCAATAAGAGGATAATTGGATAAACAATTAGCTGTTCATTTGCATGGGTTTACAATTCATTTCTGCATATTTTGTTATGTTTATTATCTATTAGGACAGATCTGATTTGAAATAAGATCTAATCGCTGGTATATCCTGTGGAGTGAAATCTGATTGAAATATTGAACTTCCCTAATCTGGGATATTACAGATTGTCTTTTAATTGGCAATCTCTTTTATGTGGAAATCTAACTTCTTTACAAAATTAGGTTTGTTTCCATATAGGCTCGCTGGTCTTGTATGCTTTGTTCTATTCTAAAGTGAGGTTGTGTGATCTGTCAGCATGAAGCTTCTAAAATGATGCGTCCTCTCTAAATGATCCTTGTACCAAAACTTCTAGCTCTAATTGAAATTTGTCTGACACATGAATTTTGTATATAAATACAATCCTCTTGAGATTTCTAAGAGAAAAACTAGTGTGATAACTAGACCAATGTTTAATCAATTATTCTCAATGCAACAATTCATTTGCTCTAGTTGTCCAACTTTCTCATGATTCTATTGGCACAACTCAATTTATGTTGTTTGATGCAACCATTTATCCATTAGTTAAAGGATGATAGGTGAATTGTTTTTATTCCGGAATCCTCTCATTAATTTGATGCCAAATTTTACCATGTGCCCAGTGCAGCCATCTAGTATGTTTATTCGAATGTTGTACATTTTGTTCTTTGGCGGCCATCTTTAGCTTTGATCTAATCAAATATGACAACTATTATTTAATAATTTAATAGTTTGGAAATGATATATGAAAATTGATGCTTCCAGAATATGCCCTTGTACATCCATAGATGTATTGCTTACTATGGCTTGGGAAGCTAAACGATTGGTATATATCCTTTGAGTACTTTCTATCTTTCTTGGTTGATTATCTGTATTTTTGTAGTCTTAATGTTGTGAAGACCAAATGCATATTAGTATGTGAATGCACACATAAATGTATTCCCATCAATAATTTGTATTTTATAGCAAGATCCTTTGAATTGCTTTTCCATTGACTTCCTTAAAAGTTACACTGCTATGAGAGGTTCATTTGCCTTGGCGTTAGGGGGCACTCTAGGAGGAGGACTCAGGACTCTCCTAAAAATGGTCAGCCAGCCCCCTGGGGCTTCAACTCTATGATTCTCCTTGGGCTCTTTTGTGATGATAAGTGGAGATGATATCATTTCTTCAGGTTTGAGTCTTACTGCCAAAGTGGGGCAGCATTAGTCTTCATTCATGGTCCCCTGCTCATTGGCAGCTACTTGTGTCTTTGAGGTTTCCTTCCCTGATGGGACATTTATATTGGTGCCATGCCTTATGTCTGTGGTCTTTAACCAGTTTAGTCATACCATCTCTTGCATTTCTTTTTACTCTGTGTACTTTTTATTGAGTTACTTTTACCTTTTTACTGTAGCATTTTGTAATGTCCCCTTTTTGATTGACTTGGGGATTTGGGATGATTACCTTAAATTCTGTCTCCTTACAAAGGTTAATAATATCTGTTAATCTTGGTAAAATTAGGTAATTGATAAATGATGATATTTTCTAAGAATAATATATAGATTATATATATATTTTATTATTTAATGGAATAGTTTACCAATCACACCGCTGTCTCCAATTAAGTGTATGCTAAGTGAATGGGTTTCATATATATATATTTACACTGTGATATAACACTTTCTGAACTGAATATGCAATCAGAATAGGCCAACCGCTTATGCTCAAATGGACGGATCTGATACAAGTGAATAAGAGATAAAATGTTTTGTTTTCCCCATTCCTATATTTTGAGACCATAATTATATGTTGTCAAGATAAGGGCTGTGGGTCGCGACCATTCTCTCCTCATTATTGCCAACGTTTCATTAGTTTTTGACAAAGTCAATTACTATTTTATCGTTATTGGCTTGTTACTAGTCTGTGTGTAATAATACCGTCGATGGACTTATTACCGTTGATTTATTACCATGTATAATAACGTCGACTATATAGATTATATTATTAATATGGATAAATATTATTAATATCAATTACATTAAATAAATACATATGTTGATAGGTATTTTTTTTTGATAGGTAATCGGCCGAAGCCTGAGAGTATTTTTAATTTATTATTATTATTATTAAGTTGATTAGATTCGAACCCAAGACCTCCCAATTAAGAGCGTCACAGCTTACTGCTGTGCTGTAGGCTTCTGTGGCGTTCTGCCTTATATGTTGATAGGTATTATTAATATGTATTAATATTAATTATATACTGATTGATAATTTATATAGATCCATTATTGATACTGTATCTCATTATATTGATTAATGCTAATATCGGTTAATATTAATATTAATGCATTATTAATTAATTTCATGGATTAACTAACAATTGATTAATTATTGTTATACTATTTATTTATTTATTTATTATTTTACTATAATATTTATTATTTATATATTATATATATTATTTCATTAGTTTAATAATAATAGATATTATTATTTTTATTTATTAAATTCTATTTTATTATTATTCTTTATTTAATAAGTTTCTATTATTTAATTATTAAATCCTATTTCAAAATGGGGACATCACACATTTCCCTTATGTCTGTGGTCTTGAACCAGTTTAGTCATACCATCTCTTGCATTTCTTTTTACTCTGTACTTTTTATTGAGTTACTTTTACCTTTTTACCCTCGCAGTTCCCTTTTGTAGCTGATTGTACTTATGAGTTTCAATGGCCACTTTTGGTTATTCATGAACATTAACATCTTTTGTTTCTTTCTCTCTGAATCATTCTGCAATGATATGCATATACAATATGTTATATTCATTTCATTTAAGACTTATAGTGGGAGAGTACACTTACGTATCACTCACGTTATTAGCATTGTATCACTGTACAGATTCTGGCAAGGAATTATTCTTTGAAACAGGACTTTTCAGCAGAAGAGATATCAGAGGTACCAGTTTTTTGAGCATATTCCTGTAGAACTTTACTCCTCGGAAATAAATCCTGGATATTACTCAATATTCTTTGGCAGTTTATTTTCTCTTAAGGTTTCACTTATTATGATTTAGAGGCTCTCTCTGTTATCCGTTTTCTCAAGGTTTGCATGTTTGCTCTATCTATAAGTGCTCGAAGAGAATTTTCATTTAGTTCAGTAGAATTTTGAAATTTTCATTAATTATAATGATCTCTTTGCAGCTTTTGGGTTTTGCAATAATGGAATCTCTAAACAAGGTCAGTATAGCATTCCATGTAGTCTTCAAAAACAAAATTTATTCTAAAGAGCGATTTGCTCCACTTGTAATTTTTCCTCTTAAAGTAAAAGATCAACTAGAATTCTAAATCTCAATCATAAATCTAAGTTTTCTGTATCAAAATATCCATCTTATATTCTGCTCTGTAAGATATAAACTTGTTGGCTATTGTACTATACATTTAACTGATATAGATGTTCACAATAATTTAAAATATTTTATGGTGTATTGCATTTGTGAGCTGAAAATTGGATTCAAATGATAGAACTTCTTACATTCAACAAAGACAAAGTTGAAATATATACCTGGTGATGGAACCAAAACCTTGACTTAACCAGACTTTACAATATGTAAAATATTTGAAAAAAGGCATGAAGAGACTTCTGATGGTAAAAATCACACTCTCTTTGAACAGATGAAATCATGGGAAAAGTAGTGATCTGTTTAATAATCATAGTGTTGTGAGGTTTTCACATCATCACCCCATTGGAAATGGGGACCCCCTCTTTTTGCTTTAGCAGTAGGAGTAGTGGTCTTAGGTGGTTTTTGTTGGCAACATTTTTCAAGTCTCTAAGTCCGAGAGGTAAGTTTGAGCAATTTTGGCCTGCTGGGTAGTCAAGTCTGTCTGGGATGTGAGTGGGAGCTGGGCTAAGGCTGTCAAAGATGTAGAGTTGAAAACAAGTGATTTGCGATGAAATGAGTTACCTTTGAAAATCCTTGTTCCAGCTTCAATTTGATCTTAGAAAGTCAAGTGAGGTTGTGGGAGGTAACATTGCTGAAGGCGTGCTGAATCTTGAAATTTGGCGCTGTCTGGAATTTTTTGAAAACTCCCAAAATCTAGAATCTTTATTATAACTTTTATGAAGCTGAAACCTATCTCAAACAACCTGACAATATTTATATAAATATAACTTAAAGTATAAGAAAGGAAAAACTTATACTTAAATGTTATATTTATATAAATCCTCCCGCCTCCTGAGCTGAAAAAATGGCTAAGTATGGTGAGTTAACTTGCGAATTCAAAATCTTGGCACTTGGTCGGAATCCGACCATGTCCAAGGATAAAATCCTCGCCCCCCTAGGATTTCTGCCAGCTATGAGGATAAAATCCTCCTCACCTTCTAAATTCTGCCTTGATGTTTTGAAGACTTGTGGTGAGACATTCAAGATCATGATCAAAATTTGAAGTGGCAAAGGGGTGGCAATCAGATTGGAATGTTTTGAAGGAAGAACAGTTTTTTGAGAAAGATTCCTTAGGGATGGCGGAATTCCGCCATCCCTGAGGATAAAATCCTCAAGGACCTCTGATTTCCTCCCAGCAAGAACAAAATCCTTGGCCCCCTTCAAATTCCGCCCTTGGAAAGATAGAGTTTGATGGCTTGCCTTTGATCACCAAGGGTGTGGAGGAAAGAATGAAGCATGAAAGGAATGGAGAAGTAGGGTCAAATTGAACAAGTTTGGAAGACAACATATAGGTTGGCTCAAAATTGGGTAGAGAGGAAAAATCCTCACGAAGGCCTAGTTTCTGCCTTGCTAAGGAAGAATTCCTCTTGATGGCCAAATTTCCGCCTATGCACAAGAAGTTGAAACTTGTCTTCACCTCTCCCAAATGACGGATAAGTGATAGGACTGAGTTTTGAAATGAAGGACGAGCTGAGATAAAGAATTTCGAAAATCCTCACTGCATACTGAAATCTGCCTTGAATTTAAGGCCTGAAATATAATCTGCTTTCTCCTAAAATGAATGGTGAGCGAATGAATTAGCACTCAAGATAGTTGAACAAGTTTTTATTAAGGCAATATAGGGTGGCGGAAAATAAGGTTGGATGAGGAATAATCCTCATAGGATTCCGCCACCCTCAAAGGATTCTTTTATCCTCTGACATATGAAATTTCTGCCAAGATAAGGGGCTTGACCAAACAGCTAATAGGCATCGATTCCATTAAGGGAAAAATAAATATTTGAAAATCATTGTTTCCCCTTAATGCTAGTCGGCCTAGGGGGTTGAATTAATTAATTAAAATGGTTTTTTTCATTGGATCAAAAGACCAAGTCGACCCTATATGGAAAAACATGCCCCTTCAAATGCAACCTCGCCTATATAAGGATGGTGGATTCAAATCATTTCAACACAAACTCAAAGCATTTCCTCCCTGCTGAAAAACAACGAATTACTCTTCTAGACAGAGAAAATCTTCAAGAGGGCAGCGAATTGTCTTATAGAGAGTGTAGATTAAGATCACAAGCAGCAGATCAACACAAGGAAAATGAAGTCTCTTGAGGAGCAACAGTTCTGGGCGAATTTGGGCAGATTTCTCTCAAGTTTTGGGGGTTAAAGGTGGTAAAAGAAGTAAAATCTGGGCACGCTACATTGAAAACTTGGGTATTCTTTTCCATATTTTAGCATAAATTTTCCTCAAGTTGCAGGAATGAAGGCATTTCACCAATAAAATCAGGGCTTAGGACTTGCAGGAGGATAAGGAAGTTTGGTTTTAAACTTAAAGGTGTTTTGTCTCTTTATTCTGATGTAAATTCTATTTCATGAGCATTTTAAGATTTTCCTTCATTCCATTTGTACTCATCATTTTATAAGCTTAATACAATTTACTTTTTCTTTTGGCAAGGTGAAAAGAGAGAAGGCTTGGAAAGTGAGAGAAGGGGGGGCTTGGAGATGATGGCAAGGCTGATTTCAAGACTTCAAGTGGATAGAACAAACTCAAGTTCAAAGACTTCAAGTGAGAAGGAGATCCAAGATCGAGATCAAAGCGAATTCGAAGACCAAGTTCAAGATGAAATCCAAGACAGCAAAGAACATGAAGATTTCATCACTCAAGGAGTTCAAGCATCAAGTTTTCAAGTGCAATCAAGTTCAAGTCATAGCAATGAGAATCTCCAAGACTGAAAGATGAAGAAGACTTGAGAAGATGAGGCAATTTGGGAATATGCCATCACTATTGAAGGCTTGGCGATGTTGAGTATCAAAAGATATTTTCGCATCACCAAAGGATTGATCAAGTCTATGAGATAAGGATGTTGAGGTGGCGCCTAGTTGTCTTCTACCAATTAGAAAATTCCAGTTACAAGCACATTCAATCATATTATGCCAAGTGTACAATTTTCTCATTGGCTCCCAAAAGCATTGTAATTTTCTCATTGACCCACAGGGTGATGCCTTCATGTAATTGGTTGATAAGGTGGCAACCCTAATTAGGGTTTGTAGGGATAAATCTTGGCCCTTGATCTTGAATCGATCTTGGCCCTTCATTGTAATTGAACACCTATAAAGGGCCAAGGCCTTCTCATTTGTAAGGAGTTAGTCAGCTAGAATTAGATTAGAGAGCTAGAAGTAGAGGTAGGCTAGCTAAGGGCGAGACTTGATCAAATTTTTGCTATAATGCTATTAAAGTGATTGATGATTCATTGTTGGTCTTCATGGTGAATAACTTAATATTGCTTTGAAGTGTTGCATGGTTTCCGCAATCCCTCACTTGGAGTAGATTTCATTTCGTGTTGTTTAGGAGTAGCTTAGTTGGATGAAAGAAATTGTAGATATTTACTTGCTTGACTCAATCTTAGACCAAACCACTAGCTGCTTACTAATTGTAAGTGTGCCTTGCGTGGTCAAATGGCGTTCTTATGCACTTAACTTCAATTGATATTCAATCTTTAGTTTGCATCCATTTGATGGGATTGAAGAGGAGATTGATTTGAAAACCATTTGATGTATTCCTTGGAAACTTGCACTAGATGGGTGGAGTCGTTGACAAGATTGCATCTAGGGGAGTCCAAGTCATCCATACTTCCTTCCATTCATTGTTAGAAGTAGAAGTAGAACTCAAGATTAAGTTTAAGTTGAAGTTCAAGAGTTGAAAATCAAAAACTATATTTTCATTGCACATTGTGAAGCTAAATCTTTAGAAGCAGTTGATATCCATTGAATGAATAGCATTAGTCCCCTAAGTCATTGCACATTTTGAAGCTAAATCTTTAGAAGCAGTTACATCCATTGAATGAATAGCATTAGTCCCCTAAGTGGTTACCAACAAATCACATTATTTCACTGAGCGAGTGTCCACAATAGAAGGAACCTTGAAGTCATTTCATGATCTTACTTTGCAAGCTGCATGAGAAGTGACCTTATTCAAGAGAGTGTTGGAGATTTGGTGTTTCATCCTGAAATACTAGGTATTCGATTCTGTATGTTGTAGTGGAACAAAACTCACATCAACACAACACAGACAATTACTCATTATAAACATACAGAATTGCATCATGATCACCATGCTTTTAAATTTGGATCCTAAATTTTACAGTTTCTGTATTGGATTCCCCTTGCTGAATTAATAAACCAATGCATCTGTGTGGGCTGTAAAAGTCTCTACTTATATCACAGAAGCAGGTACTGAAACTATAAATATAGTTCTAATAGAAACAACTAGAAGAACCACTACAGTTCCAAATGGCAGAAACTTGTAAACTACTAAAATTATTAAAGTCATGTACATGCTATGACTATGCCCTGACTAGGTAGCCTGCTAAACCTACAAGACACTTCTAAAAAGTTGGCCATTGTCAAACTACTTGGCTGCCCATTACTGAAACATAATCAATCATCTTGAAGACGCAGGTCATCGTCCACAAAATGGTATGCATGAGCACGAACTGTTTCCAAGCCTGCAAATTGCCACAAACACCATTCCATATAGCATTCTTATGGTAACTGGGTACCACTGAAATGTAATACCTGGTCAATTAGAAGGAAGCTTGACTGCATTCCTCCTTGTTGACCTTATCAGGACCCTCGCTCATTCATAATCTCTTTCAAGGAGTAGAAAATACCTGAAAAGGATTGCCCTGCCTGGTTTATAAGGACTATGATTTCTTTCTGAAGAGATCATAGGTTCAGGATATGACTTCATTATCCTGTGCTTTTACTTCCTGTACATGCTATGACTATGCCCTGACTAGGTAGCCTGCTAAACCTGCAAAACATGTCAAAAAATTTGGTCATTATAAAACTACTTGGCTGCCCGTCTGCAAATTGCCACAAACACTATTCCATCTAGGAGCCTTATTGTAACCGGGGACCACTGAAATGTAATACCTGGTCAATTAGAAGGATGCTTGACTGCGAGGGCCATGCAGTTGGAACTGTTTAGCTTAAAGTCATCCTTGTTGATCTTATCAGGACCCTCATTCATTCATAATCTCTTTCAAGGAGTTGAAAATGTATGAAAAGGATAGCCCTGCCTGGTTTATAAGGACTATGATTTCTTCCTGAAGAGATCATAGATACAGGATATGGACTTCAATTATTCTGTATTATCACTTAGATCGTAAATAGTTTCTAATCCATGATCACTTATTCCTGAGTGTTTTGAGGTCCCAGTATTGGCCCTTAAGGTGCTTTGGGTCTTCCTACAAGCTTTTCTGTTTATCAATGACCACCCTAACAGCCAACCATCCTTCATCTTACATTTTTGTTGAGGGGCAAGTGCTAATAGGAAAGCTTATGATGGCCCGGCGAATTCAGTAAACCCAGTGTTTCATGGGGATGTGGAAGGGATTTACCCCCCAACATCTCCTGTTTCCTGAGATTTTTGCACATCCCAGGAATGCCCTAACACCCCCATGTCAGCTGTTTTAATAAAGAGAAAAAGAACATAGTTTGTGGGAAAAAATGGGGCCATTATCAAACATTATTTTCATAATCCTCAAAAATATGACAATCAGTTGTTCATATGTACATTTCATATTCATATTTCAACGTGTCAGTGAATTTTAAATTTCAATTTTAAATGGTTAGAATCGGATGTTCATTTTTTGATGTCCAATATTTTAGATATTATTTTTGAGTTTCATTTATTTAGAATGTTTAAAGTGTTTAGGAGTTAAATTACAAAATTTTCAATCCATAAATATATAAAAACTTTGCTCTCCCTGCTGTCCCAACTGACTGTAGACTTTGGGATTTTTTCACCATTCAAGAATGTATTCTCACGTTCCCCTGTAACCATTCTGGAAACTTACATTTATAAAACTAGAAGAAAACAGTTTTTTAAATTTTTTGACAGACTAGTCAGGATTTGAGGATATCTCACCTCAAGGATTCACTGTACTTATTGTTGGGATTGAGTGCATTGAGAGCAGGGATTTTGACGATCTCCTCATAGAAGGCCTGAAATGTAACAGTATTCAAGGATGCTATGGGCTTGCTGCTCTGTTCAGTTAAATACCCACAATTGCCTTCCCAAAACATCAACGTGAGCTTATTCTGTACCTCAGTTTTCCTACACAAATTCTTCTTAATCCCAATAGAAATGATTATGGCAGCCTCATTGGTGCTGGTGGCTTTAATGAAACCATTACTATGGTAATAGGTGGTGTCAGCATCCTCTAAGTCTTCTCTCTCCACTTCCAGGGCCATTTTACTGTCATATTTAGCTTGCTATTTCCTGTTTTCTACAAAATTTCCAACATTTCCATGTATCTTTCGTTGTATTTGGCCATCTGGATTCTCTCCTTCTTTTCTACAGTGACTTGGACTGTTTAGAAATAGATCCACATGCTATAGCTGTTGACATCATCTCCTAATTCTTCTCACACCATTGCTCTAAGGCCAGCTCACTGTTGTACACAGCCGTCAAGATCCAACATCATAGCTGATTGAGGGCATAAAATACAATAGTAAAAACTAGACTGGGCAGATTCAAAGTGGATCCAACAGACTAGAACAGAAAAGAAATGACAGAAGTTGACTGATAATACAGAGGAAGGTGAGAGAGCAATGAAAAAAAGAATTTGATGCTCAGAATGCTTGATTCTCTTGCATGTGAGAATCTATGTAGAGAAATTACTCTTAATTTTGTCATAAAATTTAACTGCTATAAGTATAAGGTAATCATTAAATAGAGTGCCTTGAGAAGATAATGGATGGTTTGATTACAGCGTAGGATTGGCTATTTCTTGTGCAAGTGCATTCAAATATATCTTGTTATACTGTTTTTGACACAGAGGTCTGAAAGAGGTTAGTATGATCTGTATTAGTCTCTGCTTTTGCAATCTCCTGAACTGCCACTAGAAGTGTGGAGCACATCAAAATTCCAACAACCTATATGTAGAAACTGTTCATTACATATAAATGTCTTCCATGCCTTCAAGACATAAAATGCACAGCTCATTGTGTGCTGATATAAAATGTTCTCATTGTATAGTTATACTTAAATGAACACAAGCAAAAATGAGGAAAATATATGTGGTGGTCCTAGCTTATACCCAAACAACTCAAAAGAAAAAAATTGGTTGCCGGGTGAGCAAACTATCAGTGTTTCTAAATTGACATAAACTTGCAATTAACTTCTATGAATTTGAGGCAGGAAACCTGGACTAGGATAAGAATTGGATCCCTAAGCATAAGGGCACAACGAGGGCACAACAACACCACACACAATTGAGAAAGAAAAATAAAATTAAATCAATGTCCACGGATGGCCAAAAGTAGGTCAATTAACATCAGTTTAGAATAGAAAATTCATGGAAGAGAATCCTAGACAAGGCCCCATAAAGAAAAAGAACAAAAGCAAAACAAAGAAATGCAAAACAATAGAGGAGCACCAATGCTAGTGAACAAAATAAATAATATGAATAGAGTGAAATTGGAGATCATTGAGTATGATTGTTTTGGCCAAAAATGGTGAAGTCTCTACTGTCATCATTGATCACTATAAAGGAACTGATAAATGATTTTATAATGCTCATCCAGGAGTGTTCATGGCCAAGATGGGTAAAGTACTCCGCCAAGGAACACTTTAACTTCCAAGGCTGAAGTAACTCTTGTATTAATGAAAAATCTTGTACATGCATTTGCCCAAATGGTTGGAGGGTGGCTTTTGGGGAGTAGATCTTATGCTGGTTGAAGTAATCCCTATATCAATTAAAATACTCGTAATATGCGTCTTCCCTTGTGGTTGGTTGCAGGGGGGGGGGCGGGGGGCAGCTTGAGAATATATCTATGTTGACGAGGAGTCAAACCATGCTATCAGGAAGTAGATCCACGATGTTGAGGGGGAACATATTGAGGCAGAAGTTGTTAGAGATTTTATCTCATAGGTCTACTTGCGTCTATAAGAGATTAACAGTGTCCAAATACCATTTAGAACTGCTAGTCTCCTAGATGCACTTGAGGGAAGAGGTGATCAATTAGGGGGCTTTTGAATCCTTAGAGATCCCATGTAAGGATCTACACGGAAGGGTGATGGTCTCTCAAAGATTAAGGGCCAAACACCACTGGCTTGGATATGTCAAATAATGGAGAGATCGTTGCTTAAGTCCCTGTAAGGGTAATAATATCTCCCTTGGATTTCATAGTCTTGGAGGAGCAAAGATGGCAAATATGGTTAGGGCGAGGAATATGTTGTCCATCTCAACTCATAGCTGGTGAGAATAGAACCTCAATTGGCCAAGGGTTAGCTCAAGACATGTGATCAATGACATTTGAAAATGTAGTCTACGACTAAGGATAAAACCTACTGAAGAAGAACATCACTTGGAGTTCAGATTACAACGTATCATATTGGCACTTCTTGCTAGCATATATAATTTCATAGGGAGGCCATGGGCATGGAGGCTCAGTGCCTTAGTTTGTCATACCTTTTCTTCTTCGAATTTAGCTTGAACATAGATAATCTAACCTACAACAGCCGCATGCACATACATGCTTGATGGCAAAGAAAACAGACAGGAGAAAGGGAGTGTACACAATGATAGGATTTAAAACAGAGATATTTTGCAAATTGAATAATAAAAGGTTGCATACAAAGAAACCACATCCATGTTAATGAAAAACTGCAATGCAAAGCCTTCAATAATCACTAATTTTTATTTGATTTACGGTTTTACCAAATCAATGCAGAAAACAACCCTTAAGAAGCTTGAACAATAATTTCAGCAGCATTTAGTCATAAAGCTACAATTGGTGAAAATCTAAGTGCATAAAACACTGTAAGTGCTTGCCACACTTTGCATGCTCTTGCAATCGATGAATCTACAAATTTTGCATGGCAATTGAATTTACCACTGATAAATACAATCTCTTTCTAACTGAAATTCTCTGCTGAAAATCTATTTCTTGCAAAACAAGCAAGCTCAAAATACGATTTTGTTCGAAACAGCTTATATCCAAAAAGAAAATCTACAAATAGATTTCAGCACAAACAATGTTCCAAAAATAGCTAGTCTCAGTTGTCAACAGTCGCAAAAGTTTCTGAGATTTCTGGAACCTGGAAATAATCTGTTTTACCTCTGACACTTTGGGCATTGTGAAAGAATTCATCCTGATAACCTTAGTCCCAAGGCATATTTGTCTCCACAATTAATTTCATATCCTTGACAAGTGTATAGTTATATTCAGCATAAAGTGTTTTCTGTTTGGAAATAGTATTCTGTAGTTGCAAAACCCTAAATAATCCGTGACTTGAATTTTAAATGGCTTCCTCACCCTGCTGAAAACTCTAGCTGGAAAACTATTGGGCACAGGCTCTGAAAATGGAGTTTCTCGTGCAAATGAGACTCTAGGCCTTAAGTGGATCTCCTGATGGTGTGCATGAGGCCTCAGAAAATGATAGTATTCATGTTCTAAATTTAGGTGCCAAAAATCCTATTTACTTCCATGCAAGCTCTCTGTGAACATGCTCTGAAGATTTGTGAATGTAGTAAAGTATAAACTCAACACCTTTGAACCTCTCTGAAAATCTGAATCTTTTCTCCAACTTTCTGAAAGTGGAGGTAATGTAATGACTGAGCAAAAATTTGAAACTTGTTGTTTGAAGGTAAATGCCTACGAAGGAACAGGAGGTTTTATTTTTTATTTTTGCTTTGTGCTGATTTGCAAAAATTAAGCCTCTGTGTCCCTTAAGTCTCTCTGACAGTCATATTTCTGGTCACATGAAAAGTAAAACATCACTTAGACCTTGAATCACACACAGTGTGCTAATGCGCCTTTCATTTTCACCATGACATACATTTTAGCTTCCTTGAGCCCAATTGCACTTGTAAAATCTTTCACCACTTTTGAGAAGTGTCAACTAGTCTATACTGGAAAGGTGACTGCAAGTCTGACTTTGGAAATTGATTCTATAATTGTTTATGGTTAAAATTCCCAACTCTGATGGATTCTTGTTTTCACCGTTTAAGAACTTCACCAGAATTATAAGATAAATGTTAACAAACAAGAGTCAATCTGAGACCTGGATATCGCGTGAGCTTGCCCGTGGTGGATAATGCTGAAGATGGCTGGCGTTGCTAGCTGCCGCTAACACTGTCTGCACGTCCTGCTGACGTGGTCCCCTCCTCTCAGCAAACTGAACTCCTTTGAATGTGTATGGTGGTCTTCCACCCGATAACCCTGCCGTCAGGACGTCGCCACCTTAATGGACCCGCAGATACTATGCTCCCTCTTTCCCGTAAGGTCTGGAGCGGTAGAGGATGGTTGCGCGGCTGGGAGGATTGATACAGCTGAGGCCCGCGTCCAGTCTGCAACCTGCTGACGCTCACCAACTATTGGGCCACGGTTTTTACCCGGCTGGGAATGTCTTCCCTTCTCACGCTCAAGACATAGTGTTCATACGTGTGCTGAGGATGCCACGCTGAACTGTATACTGCTGTCAACGCTATACCTTATGTTCACCTGCGGAATATGAATGGGTGTTTGCTCTAGTCTCGGCCTCTTATCATATGAGTTCCAAACTACCCGAAATGTACTGTGATCTTCTTTGTTGAATGTATAAGCAATATTCAAAATGGACTTACTGAACCAGAATCGATTATTTCCTTTTTTCCTCCTGCATTAAACTCCAAATGAAATCTGATCGAATACAAAACAGTTATCTTACCACACATCAAGCTCTGAGTATGAAATCTGAAGTAATTTCACTTAGGATGGATTATTGGGGCTACATCCAATTTCCATAAAACTCTTAAGCGGCTACGTCCTCAAGAAATCAGTCACATTCAAGCAACCAGATATAAAATATTTAATTTTATAATTTCTCATTGTGCTTTTCCCAAGGAAGATCTCCTTCCTTTATAACTTGGAAATGAGAGCCAATACAACAACCAAACCAATGTGGGATAAAAAGCACTTTCGTCTTTTAGTCACTTAAGTCACTTTATAAAATAAAGTAACTTAAAGTTATAATATTAAAGTGACTTTATAAAATAACTTTATGAAATAAAGTATCCCAACTATAGAGTCTGAACTCAGATATTTTAAATAAATGCCCAAGTAACCATGTGACTGACTGGCATCCTCTATAAAGCAGCCATTAGACTATCCGGATGGCTAGATAGTAATAAGGCATAATGTGCATTACGGAAGAAAAGGGGACATTACAGTCCTCCCTTCCTGGGATTGCTTGCCCTCAAGCAATCTCAACGCTGGGTGCTGCAGGATAGACTCGCCCTCCCAAGTGGCATCCTTATACGGCAAGTCTTTCCATCGGATCAAGTATTCCCGAACAACCCTGTTTCGCAGGTTCCTTTCCCTGACCTCAATAACCTCTGCTGGAACCAAAGCCAGTTTACCCTCATCCAATGTAGGTAAACTACCCGAAGCTACGGTCTGCTGTCCTATTGCCTTCTTGAGGCAAGAGACGTGGAAAACATTATGAATTCTGCTATCTGCTGGAAGCTCCAACTCATAGGCCACCTCACCAACTCTCCTTGAGATGCGATAAGGGCCATAGAATCTAGGCCTGAGCTTCTCTGATCCACTCTTCTTCAGCGAACTCTGCCGATAAGGCTGTAGGCGGAGATAAACTGTCCCCTATCTCGAAGTTCCGCTCTACCCTGTGATGATCAACGTACATCTTCTGCTAATTCTGTGCTCTCTGAATATTCTCCTTGAGAGAACGGAGAATGTCCTGGTGATCCTGTAACCAATCACTCGCTATCGGAGTCCTGCTGTCCTGTAAAGCCAAATCTATAAAAGATAGTGGCTCGCTACCATAGAGTGCCCTGAATGGCGACATGCCTATGGTCATATGATACGTGGAGTTATAACAGAACTCCCCCAAGTATAGCCAACGGACCCATGCTCTCTGCTGCCCCGATACGTAGTTTCTAAGGTAACCTTCCACCCATTTATTCACAATCTCTGTCTGCCCGTCTGTCTGTGGGTGGTAACTGGTGCTGGGAGTCAACTCCGTGCCTGCCAACCTGAAAAGTTCCTGCCAGAAGGTACTAAGGAACTTGCTGTCCTTGTCGCTCACAATGGTCTTAGGAAGACCATGTAGTCTGAAAACCTCACGAAAGAATAATTCAGCTACCTGAGCAGCTATCCAATCAGCCGCAATGGCAAAGAAATGAGCGAACTTGGTGAGTCTGTCGACTACCACAAAAATGCTGTCCTTACCTTGCACTTTTGGCAACCCAGTGATGAAATCCATAGAAATACCCTCCCATTTTTGAGCTAGAATACGAAGGGGCTGCAGTAAACCCGCTGAATGAGTGTGCTCTGACTTGTTCTACTGACAAGTCTGGCACTCCCTAACATGCTGGAGGACATCGTCCTTGAGGCCCTTCCAAGAAAACCTCTCCCGGATATACCTGTAAGTCTTAAAGAACCCCGGATGCCCTGCTGTAGGAGTGTCATGCACAGCCCTTAAAATCATAGTCTTTAGCTTCGAACCAGGTACTAAGTAGATCCTGTCCTTGTAGAGAATAATGTCATCAATTACCTTGTACCGGTCATCTGGAAACTGCCCGTCCAAAATCTGACACGCTTGGGTATCTTTAGAATACTCAACCAGCAAGTGAGATTTCCAATCTGCGGAAATCTCAAATAGTACACAACAAGTTACCTCTGAAGGTCTCCTGGAGAGTGCATTTTTAGAGTAATCTTTAGTAATTACTCTTTTTTGCTTAAGTTTCTCTTAGGAAGTTTCTATTTCTTAGAGTTTCCCTTTTAGGGTTTCGGTATCCTTTATAAGGATTCACCGCTTTGTATTTCATATCGAGATTGTAAATCAATTCATTGTTGAATATAGAAGCCTTTTTTTCTGTCAACATGTTTTTGCAGTCTCTGGCCTATCGGCCGCCATAGCTTTCTCTCTTCTGTCTTCATTCTTGTAGCAGTCTTTGCATGTAGGTGTTCTTGGGAAGATTTGCAGTTCAGCAAAT
>MU225850.1:1942294-1978863 GCA_018584345.1 Thuja plicata
TACTTGAATATGTGCAATCAAAAGAACAATTGGCTGATATCTTCACCAAGCCACTGCCCAAGGATACATTTGAGTACCTAAGAAAAAGACTAGGGGTCAAACCCATGTCTAATAGTCAGTAAAAGGACTGGACGCTGCATCAGCCATTTATTATCAGAATATCATTCATGATTGATGCAAGCAGAAGCTGAACTTCAAAAGCTACATCTATATATAGAAAGGTATATATCAGAAAGAGCACCAGAGCAGATTGCTATATTGATGATGGATAAGGAAAATTCAAGGAATATATTATGGATAGAAGACATTGTTTTACAACATGTCAGATATTTGTGAAAATATTTGTTTGGCATTAATGTCAAAGGGAGAGAATGTATTCATATTATCATCAGATACCATTCACTATCAGATTACTCAAAATAGGGAGAGATCATATCCATAGGCAGATAATTTTTGTATCAATGTTGCAAACAAAAGAGAAAGACATCAAAGAAGCAAAATAGTCAAAGAGAAAAATTGACACCAACAGAGGTCACAACACATCAGAAGAAGAAATAGTAAAATTACAAGAATCAAATCTAAGCTTACACAGAGCTTACCGACGGTTAGACATTTTATCGGTTATCAAAACAAACTATTTGGTAATTTGATGAATCTCAAATTGTATTTCATATTGTATTAGAAATAGTATAGTGTGATAATATAGCATGTTGCCATCAATGCCAAAGGGAGAGATTGACGACATGTAACTGATTAAATGTTTGACTATATTAAGTTGAAGATGATGCAAGACATTAAATCAGTTAATGGTTTGTATTGTCATTAATGTCAACTTGATATCATCTGTATGGTCATATACATAATACCAAAGACTTTAGAGAGTCAATAGAACAGAGGTTATGCTTTCAGCAATACATAAAAGTCTAGTATTCACCAAGCTACAGACTACATCGGCGGAGTGCACACCATCGGTAAAGATAGAGATAAAGTCACAGTGATACCCGACGAGCAGAAGACAGTGTTGCCTGACGAAGCAGAATCACAGGATGCCCAACGAGCTAAAAATAGTGTTGCCCAACGAGCAAGATCCAATGATGCCCGACGGACAGAGATCCTGAAGCTAATTGAAGTTGTACTGACAAAATTGGCAGTTGTCACCAGCGACGAACTGCAGAATTGACCGACAAAATAGAGAGATCAGAAAATGACAAAATATCTAGCTGGCCGAGCTAAAGGATAGACTTAACTGGTTGTTTTATTTGTTTTATTCAAACCGAAGTTAAGCAATTGATTTGTACAGCTGGAAAGAAGATAACTACAAGATAAATCAAGAGTTAAAGCCATAAATCAATTTGGCTGGATTGTTTTTCATGCCAAGAATCAAGAATCAAGAACCAAGAATTAAGGAATATCATATCTATATAAGAGACAAGCATAATTCATTTTCGTAAGTAATCAGATACACGGGGGAGTGAACTGATAGAAGATGTTAAAGAGAAATTGATGAAGGATAAACTTCATGCAGTCCTGATCAATCAAGCTAAGGGAGAGCTAAAGAATTCTGCAGACACCGACGAACATAAAAGCATAGCATCACAGAGCAGAAAGAGTTAAGTACAAAGGAATTGAATTGATACATTGATCATAAAGATATTGTAAGTAAATAGATCTAAAAATATGCAATTCAGTTGCATTAGAAACAAGTCATTTTGTTTCAGTTTAACCATTGAAGCATTAAGTCTCTTAATAGAGCAGGACTTAACAGTCTTTTGTAATTGAGGTATATCCTAACAGATTACCAGAAGGTTGACTCATGATAGTAGCATCGGTCTTACCTAAAGCCTATTGACAGTCTAAAAACAAGGCTAATTCAAGGATGGTAGTAAGATTAAGCATAAAGCCTATTGACAGTCAAGAGACTAATTCAAGGATGGTAGCATAGATGCCAGATACTAAGTGACAACCTATGTATAAAAATCCTCTAACAAGGTCGCACTTAACCGTGTGTTTTTAACCTTTAATAGGGTTGGCTCCTAACAGGGCTCACTTTAGAAGAGTGAAAATTTGAGGTACCGGTCTCAGTGGTTTTTCCCTTAACAGGGTTTCCACGTTAAAATCCTTGTGTTATATGTGTATGGTTCATTGCTTTATTATTTTACATTCTACATATGCATTTATGGATTGATTGGTATAATCTACATATTTACTGAGTATCAGTAAATATAGTCTACTGCTTATCAGTTATCAAGGAGAATAAGGACAGACAAGGTAAACCGACAGACAGTTATTTGTTTCAAGTATTTCAAAGGCATACATCTTGTAGGGACTTAATAATTGGAGAAGTATTGATTGGTGGATTAAGTTTAAATTGGATAAATTTTTGAGGCCACTGATTCACCCCCCCTCTCAGTTATTACTAACAATTCCCCTTGGCCTGGCTGAGGGAGGGCATGCCCATTGTCAGTATTTTTTGCACGTTCGTGTCCAACTACTTCAATGTCATTCAGGACAACAAATGGGAGAACCTTGGCTCGAACCTTCTTTACTAATGCATCACCTAAAATCCCTTATGCCTATGTAATGTATTATGAATGAAACAAAAATCTTGTGATTCTAGGGATAGTTTGATGGAATCATATAGGACATCATACAGAAACCCATCTGTTAGTGCATCCCTTGAAAATAAACCACCCACAAATGCATTGTCACTCCAAAAATCATAATTTTGGACTACTAGTATAAAAGCATTGTCTGATATTACACCAAGTCTAACTACTTTGTGGACAATGAATTCTAGAACAACTTGAGATTGCAACAAATCTAGAGTGTTTGATAAGAAAACATATAACAACTGATGTGGGAAGATGAGGCGTTGAGTAACTGGTGAGAGTACCTCTTCGCCAATGACAATCCTCACAAATCTTCTACATTGTGGGCATTGCATATGAAACATTGAATCAAGTTCAGCATAAAAAATTTGCCCTGTGAATGACCTCTGCCCATGTGTAGGAGGAACTTGAACACAATAATTTGGGGGATGATAATCCATATGTCTATGTTGACACCTTTCCTAGACCACCAGAAGAACCTTGTCATTATCTTGCACAGACTCACCTGACATTGAATTTCTCATCGCAAATGGTGAAGAAAAACCCACAAAGCGTGCTTAAATCACAGATGAAATGAAGGATGACAAGGAAGTAATAAATTTGTATTCTCAAATTTGACAAACAAATCAAGAGGAGGTGATATATATCCTCTCACATGTGTAATCCCCTTTCAAAAATGTGTAGCGATTGGGAGGGTGATGTAAAGAACAAGAAAATCTTAGATTACTACACCCAAAAAAGGAAAGGTGCTTTCTTATGAGTATTGCGCATGCAATGTGGATGCATACACACATGCGAAGATGTTGTGTGGATCCCAAATCATTCCTAAAACACTTTGCGCTGGACAACACATATGTTTGGAAGGAATGACAAGACTGTTAGAGTAAAAAGGTATTTTCACTTATTAATTAAATCATTACTGATTTAATTATTAAGACACCTTATTCACTTATTAATTAAATCATTATTGGTTTAATTATTAAGTCACATTTTTATCTCTAGTTTACTTAAGCTAAACTTTAGGCGTGTTATAATTAATTCTTTTATTAATTATTCATGCAACCTATGTTTCTCCACCTTCGGTGTTCGATCTCCTTTATAAGGATTGATCTCTTTGTAATTATTAATTCTTTTGTCATTCCAATATTATTGAATCAATTGAGGATGCTTCCTCTTTCATAGATCTGTTGTTTCTGGCCTCCATAGCTTTTGCTTCTCTTTCTATGATAGGTTTTTGCATGCAGGTTATTCTTGGGAGCTGTGGTGTTGTGTTTTCATCAACTCTAATATGGTATAAGAGCTCCAGATCTTCAAGCCCTTGTTATCTTCATGAGAGATTTGGTCTTGTTCTTCAGATCAGTGTTTTCGAGAGGTTTTTGTCTCAGATTTTGGTGGATTTTGGGGGGATTTACTTTTTGGAGCACTTTGAGCTAAAAATGACATCACGACTGCATTTAGAAGACCTAAAAACCTCTATTTTCATATAAGGCACATCCAATTTGGACACAGTTGAAATCTGGGCCCTCTTTTTTGCATGCATGACCTTGGCATGCTTTTCAAGGCAAAAAATGCCTTGGTTTTCATGCCACCTTGGTTTTTGTGCCACTGATGTCAGTAGTCCCAGGTCTGAGATCTGGGATAAATTTGACGGCCACCAACCCATCATACAACTTCCCCTTTTTTTTTTCATAATGAGCAACTTGTTTTTTTGCGATATCTTACGCATACGATATCAAATTTTGACCTATCTTATATCGTCAGAAAACTCTTTCCGAGCTCTATCCAAATCTGGAGGTTATATTTTATGATTTTTCCATCTTGCAAGGTTTTTTTCCAGTCAAAGTCATGGTTCTTTTTTGCACTCTAGGAGCCATTCGTGCTCATCCGGACTCCATTTTTTAACTTTCGCATGGCATTGGAAAGCTATTTTAGTGCTCTATCTGATTTCATGGGTCTCACACCCAGATTTTGCTCCAAGTATTTTTTATTCAGATTTTTGCATTTTTTTAATTTGGTGGATATCTTGGATGTTTCAGGTCCTGGGATCATTTTCTGTGCATGAGATGACTTTTTTTAGCTGTTCTTCATGTTTCTATAGTTTTTTTCCATCCATGGATATTTTAGACATCTATTTCTATAGCTTTTCTTGTTTGCAAACACATTGGGATAAAGTGCCATCTTATGCATGCTTGGGATCTTGGACTTTTTTGTGTCTGTTTGTACTCACACTATAATATAAAGTGCCACGAGGGGGTTTGTTTTACCTTTGTCAAGTGAGTGTTCCTTCCATGACATTAGTCTCATGATGTGTGTCAAGAGAGTGATCTTTCCATGAAACCATCCTTTATATGTGTTTGTACTTTCTATTGTACTTTCTATGTTCTTGGTTCTTCATCATGCAATTATTCTTGGCAGCCTAGTTTAGTGTACTTGTCATGCCTCTCCCTACTCAACATTATGGGGGGTATCTTCTGTTGGTTCTAATGCTTCCTTGGTTTGATGGAGTGATCTATGTATTGAGTATTTGTTCCTACGTACTAGGCAGATGCAGTGGCTGGGTACCTATGCATTTCAGTGAGATGGATCATTTACCATATGGACACTCTTTCATTCCTATTTTGGAGGCATCCTTCCATCTTCGATTGATCAAATCTTGAGACTTCATTTATAGTCTTTTCTATCTGATCATGTTCTATTACAATGGAGGTTCCAACAGTTATTCTTTGACAGTGTTTGCATCTTCATGCTTCAGAGGTGCTCTACATGTTCTTCCTTTGTTCCTATTTTTCTGAGACATTCTCTAGGTGGAGGCTTCTTCAGTCCTTCACTAGTTTTCATCTCTTTTCGGAGGAGGGGTTTTTCCCACTGGGTTTTCTTCTTTTTCTCCTCTTTACAGAGATTTTTTGTACTTAGGTACCTGATTAGGCCTTGTTGCCGGGACCCATTTCCTGCTTTCAGTAGTTGTTTCTAGGTTTTTAGCTTCTCCCTAAGTTTATCTTAAGGGGGGTGTTAGAGTAAAAAAGATATTTTTACTTATTAATTAAATCATTATTGATTTAATTATTAAGACACCTTTCACTTATTAATTAAATCATTATTGATTTAATTATTAAGTCACATTTTTATCTCTTGTTTACTTAAGCTAAACTTTAGGCATGTTATAATTATGTCTATTTTTAATTATTCATGCAACTTAGGTTTCTCCACCTTCTGGTGTTCGATCTCCTTTATAAGGATTGATCTCATTGTAATTATTAATTCTTTTGTAATTCCATTCCATAATTATTGAATCAATTGAGGATGTTTCCTCTTTCACAGATCTGTTGTTTCTAGCCTCCATAGCTTTTGCTTCTCTCTTTCTATGATGGTGTTTGCATGCAGGTGATTCTTGAGAGCTGTGGGGTTGTGTTTTCATCAACTCCAATATAGACTTGGCATAATTATTAAATGGTGAAGCATAAACATTATGTCCTTAAAAGTAGGATATAATAAGTTCGCACAAGTACAAATTTATTAATCACTTCAACTTTGACTCCTCATGATCTTCTCCACTTATATTGTGCATAAGACAACATACATGGATGTTAACTATTCCTACACAAAAGAAACCACATGTACTTACAAAGCTAAGGGAAAAATGGAGGGGTAGTCATTGCCCAACAATGGTGCGCAACCCAAATCATTCTGTTTGAAATTTGAATAATATACTAAACAATTGCAAGCTGGGATTTTTTATAGCACCAATCACAGTAATAAATTGCTTGTCATCCTACATCTGTAGTAATTAAAATTTGCAAATCCTTGAAGTCATTTTATAGAAATGTTTCATTTTTAGTATCAATGCCAGTTCCACCTCTTTCCATGTTAGCTAATAATCAACTATTCTATTTCCCTCTCTGTATGTGGGGGGAAGAAAATAGGAATCAAAAGTATCAAGAATGTCCACATATCACTTTGTATCTATCTATAGGACTGTAATCACTCCAAAGGTTGCCTCCAAATTTCTAAACTGTACATGTATTTTGTTCATGTTCAACAATTTGTGCTAGCTGAGGAATATCACTCCATTTGGAATTGTCATCCAGTATATCCAATTCAATACCATCTCCCCCATATTGGTGAGATATTTTGCTAGTTTGTTACCTTCCCTGCATGTGTGTGACAAAATGAAAGCCTTAAAAGAATCAAGCAACCTCCATGCTTGTTGCATTATATACTTCAAAGTCCAATTGAAGGATTTCCTAGTTTTACATGCATTGATAATGACAAGAGAGTTGCCATCAACTTGAATTTTTTTGATATACATATTCTTTGCTATAATTAGACCCTACAACAGGGCATTTGCCTCTACTATATTATTCGTGCCTTGAGGAAGTGTCATTGCTTTCCTTTCTATAAGCTCACCAATTATATTTCTAATACAAAATCCAACTCTTGACACCCCCAAATTACCCCTTGAGACCCCATCAAAATTGAGCTTGGAATAGTGCTGTGTCAGTGAGTGCCATTTAATTTGAGATCTATCAAATTTTGGCGTAGTCGGAGCCGCTTGACAACCATTGATAGGGAGGATAATTCTTGTCCATAGTTTGAGCATTCAAGCAAACCAAGATGTAAATGTCGAGGAGCATCCTTTGTGATTTTTCATGGCCGAGTTCACACATTTTGAAATGGAGCTTTCAATTATATATGTTACTCTTTCTATCGTTGAAGTCTTTGTTATGAAAACTATTTTGTTTCTCTCCCACTAGATTGCCCATATTACCATGACAGGTATGATTCTCCATATACTTGCCAGCATTGCATTATGAAAAAGGGTGGTCCAAGACTGAAACCAATCCATAAGGTATTTGGAATTGGCATACTTAGTTCCAATTTTATCATAAATAATTGCCAAAAATGCTGAGAAAATGTACATTGAACCAAAAGACGATCCACCATTTCAATCCCTAAACCACACAAAACACATTTAAATGGGTTTGCAAATTTTAGCTTAACTAGTCCATCACTGGTTAAATTTTTTTTCCTGAGGGACAACCATGCAAAGCTGCTAGCTTTTGGTAGGACCATGTTGCTCCAAAAGAAGGAGTACGCTCTTTGAATAGGCTTTTGATTTTGAATGTTCTGAATGGCCTTATAGCCTAGCTTAATTGAATAAACACCTTCTTTGGAAGGTGCCAAAAATATTTCATCATATTTGATGTTTATGTAAATAATTCCTTGTGCCAATAATTCTTGAAATGCAACCTTCAGGTTCTCTTCTATTGACATAGAAGAAACATCTTTCCATCTAGCCCTTCCCGATATGTTGTTAACATGATCTATATAGTCAATTACCCTTGATCCCCATGCAGATGTTAGGATTAGTATAGCAGATTGGAAATGTTAGTCAATACTTAATGGTGGGAAGCCTTGCTAGGAATAATTCCAGAAATGGGCCTTCTTCCCATTATGGATCTTCCATGATATATATTCCGTTATCAAGCTTCTAGCCTTCATAAAAAAATTCCACCCTAATGACCCATCCGGAGGGTTAGACATTGTTAGGACTCTAGATGGATCTAATGTATCCAAATACTTGTCTTGCATGATCTTGCACCATAGTGTTGTTGTCTTTGTGTACATTTGCCAAACTAATTTGCCTCCAAAGGCTTTGTTCCTTTTGTCTAATTGATGAAAACCCACACCTCCTGTGTGCCTTGCTATTTTCCATATTTTGTATTGAGACTAGAGGTAGTTTCTTAATGTTTGATAAGTTTCCCTTCCATAATTTTTTTGATTATCTCTTCTATTTTGATTATTAAAGAATTTGGGCTTTGAGGCCAACAATATAGTAATTCAAGATTGTACTTAGAACTGATTTTATAATTAGCAGTCAGCCCGAGAGGGATAACTAGGGAGCTTTCCATGTTGTTATAAGTTGACTGATTCTATCTATCACGAAGTTCCAATTGGATACTTTATTCACCCCCATGAAGGAAGGAACGCCTAAGTACGTCCCAGGGAGTTATCCTACTTGGAAATTAAGAGTTTGCACTATCTTTCTTTTGAGAAGTTTCTTCGTATTGAATAGGTAGATAGTTGACTTTTGGTCATTAATTTTCTGTTCTGAGACTAGAGTGTACATCTCTAGCACCTTTTTCATTTCAGCAACCACTCAAAGGTTTTCTTTCTTGTACAATAGTGTGTCATCAACAAATAGAGTGTGGGTAATAGTTAGGTTTGTATTTGGTATGTCAATACCTTGCCATAGACCCATTTCACACTTGTGAGTAATGCTTCTACTGAGGGCTTTAACCATGATAATAAAAAGAAATGGGGAAAGAGGGTCTCCGCGTCGAACTCCTTGCATGGCAGTGAATAATCCTGAGGAAGAGTTGTTTATGAGAATTGAAAAGAAGGCACCTGAAAGTTTCCTGCAACTTCTTGTACCTATCATATATTATCCCATCTAATCCATGCAAGATGATATGTTCATGAATATTTGTTAATTTCTTTGAGACTCTTGTTCTTAGCAAATATGTTACGAAAAACATTTTGGTTCCCCTCTTTATTTTGGGATTAACCATACATAATACTAAAATATATTATTGATTAATATAATAATAATTTCTAATAAGTAAATATTAAAAGTGTAGCGACTAAATACTGAGTCGCAATCCTCCATAGGAGAATTGTTTCTCTCTCCTTCCCTCACAAGTATAAAGGAAAAAAGGGACAATCCGAACAAGAAGGTGGGAAGGATTGACCAAGTAATGATTTATTGTCAAAGGGGGATACAATACAATGATATAGGGAGAAAGGAGAGAAGCCATGTGTAAGAGATATACACGATGGCTCTATTAAACATCCACTCACCATAGGGGAGCAAAAAGGGAATAGGAGTATATGAAATAGGCACGGGCTAAGCTCCAGACAAAATGCACAAAAGACAAAAAAATGTCAAACTTTTTTTTTCAAATTCACAAAAACAAAATGATTTTTTACAATTTTTTTTGTGGTTCTTGACCACAAAATATGCAAATCATGAAGAAGAAATGCTGAAAATTTTGTGAAAATCTATTAGGTTTTCTGGTTTTTGAAATTTGGTCAATGGTGCATTTTGTAGGAAGCTTAGCCGTGTCCTATGAAATATACTCTCACTGCTGACAGTTGCAGTGATAAGTCAATCGATGTGGGAAGTAACCAATGAACATTAATAAATAGAATAGCGACCAGTGCCATGAGAACCATACTTCTCTTAATCTATGTGACAAATATCCCAAGTCTTTACTTCATAAACATCAATATAAGTCAAGCCCTCATAGTTAAGGTCGATAGCCAAAGTAATCTAAAAGAGAGGAGAATGTGCATATAGTTTAGAGACGACATGATAGAGTTTATTATTAGTCAAGAAGAATCAACATCATATGCAGAAACATGTATAAACTAAATGTAATTGATCTAATTTTGCACACTCAAATGAGGGTTAGTAGCACCAATTTTCAATGAAAGAAATCACTCAAACTACTAAGAACGAACCTATGAACAATAAAATAACAAGCATCAAAGAGAAAAACAAAAAAATTCAAACCACAATGCTTGGAGCTTCTATTGTTTCTCTCTACTCCTTTTGAAATGTTGTATGGATGGTGCTTGGTATTGGTATTGACAACATCTATGAATTGGGAGTGTTGAGAAAATGAGATCAATATAATAATGATTTCGCTTGATGCTTCGTACAAGAACCCTGCATAGTAATTGTGCACAATGATTCAAAATTCAGACCTTCAAATGGTTGAGAAGCGTTGATTATGTAGAAATAGAAATGATTTGGATGGATGAGATCGATCCTTGAAATTTGAGAATGGATGGTTGAGATCAAAAGAAATTGGAGAAGCAATCAGTAAAATCCATCTCTTTAACTAAAGAGAAGAGGGAATGGTTTAGTTAACTGAAGAGTTGATTTGTGGGTTGCCTTTTAGAACTGAAGAGAAGGTGGAATGATTTATGAAATCACAGAGATATCACATGAGTTACCTTTTTTGAACTGAAGAGTTGAATGCGAGTTACCTCTTTGAACTAAAGAGTTGATTTATTTGAGTATTTATTTAATTTTAGAAATTGAAATACTCAAACATGAGATAATTCAATTCTATTTTGATTTAAAATAGAATATTTGAGTGAAATTAAATTAATTTAACTAGAAGAATTAATTAATAGTTTAAATATTTGATTTTAAAATTTAGGAAATTTAATTTAATTAATTAATAAATATTAATTAATTAAGGTTTATTAATTAAATAAAATTGATTACTTAATTAATTTTGGGAAAATGATTGAATGTTTAGATGATTGGATTTAGACGAAATAAGATGATTAATTAATGATTAAAAAACCATTAATTAATAGAAGAAAATTAGTGATTAAATGTAAGGTCACAAGTCTGTCCATTTTAGGGTGTCTACATTTGCCCCTCTTTGACACAATGCGGCTTGTCACATTGTATCAAATATTCATCAGATTTTGATCCTGCTCCAGCCTGCCTCGATGATAGCAGGTGGACTATATACCCCCTCAACAAATTAAGCAAAAAAAAAGCTTCAGATGAGCATTAATGTGTTGATAATGTTGAATCACTATATAATGATGATGAAAGCATTCCTCTATTAGTTATGATGTTATTGATGATGGATGCATTGATTATATGATCTAATATGCATTTGTTTTAATTTTTCTTTTCTTATGCAATAAATGAATGCAAACCTAATATGCACAATGTGTATGAGTACATGCATGTATTAGTTAGAAGAAAGTTAGTGAGAGTTTAGTTTTGGAAAAGAATGAAAGAATGATTGATGAAACCAAGTCGCTATCGTACATGATGAAATATAATTGATTAAATGTTTGAAGATGATAAGTTGATGATCACTGAGATGAAAAAGTGAATGCAAGACATTAAATCAGTTAATGTATTGTATTGTCATTGATGTCAACTTGATATAATTTGATTGGTCATACACATATTGTCATAAAATTCAAGAATTGAAGAGACAAAGTTTATGTTATCGGTAAAACATAAAAATCCACTATACACTGAGTGACAGTGTACATCGAGTGACAGTAAACACCGATGGACAGTGCACACTGACGAACAATATAAATTGAGCATCGTAGTAACCGAGCAAGTGTTACCAAGTGAGTGTCACCGAGAAGTTCACAATGTATACCGAGCACCGCAGTAACCGAGCATGACTGAAGTTGTTACCAAGGACAACTAGAGTCAATGACTGAGCTAACTGAAGTTGATCACCGTTCAGAACTGAAGATAGAGAACGAAAAAAACACTTAGCTGGCAGGAGCTATATTTAGAGTTAACTGATTGATTGCTTTATTATTAAAGATCAGTTGAATTAAAGCAAAGTAGGAGATTTATAGCACATTTTATTCCTAGCTATCATTGAGAGATTTGTGGAATAAAACTGAAGAAGAGCTTTATGGATTAAAGCAAGCATGGCGAGCTTTGCGGATCAATAAGTGATCTACAAAAAAAAAAGGAAGATTGAGGTGGCCAAATCATGTCTATATAAAGAGACAAGTAATTCATTATGAAAAGAGGAATGCTGAATATAATTCTAGTGAAGATATAAGTCTTCATGCATATATGATCATACAGGCTGAAGAATAGAGCCAAAAAATTCTACAAACACCGAGCAACAGAAACAAGAGTATTCACCTAGCAGAAAGAAGAAAGAATGGGAGCAAAGGACTTGAAGAGAACATTGATTAGAGAGGTATTTTGTGGACTAACAATAGATCTGAAAATGTGCAAGTTAAAGTTGTATTATTGAACAGATCATTTACTGTTTCAGTTTAACCATTGATTGATAAAATCTCTTAACCGAGTGGGATTTAACCATCCTTATTGTATTGAGATACTCAAGAGTATCAAAAGGTTTTCTTTTTGACAACATAGTGAATTCTAGGTCAAAAGACAAACTATTAGTTTTGAATCCTCTAATAAGGTTTCACTTAACAGTGTGTTTGTAACCTTTAACATGGTTGGCTCTTCACCGAGCTCACTTCAGAAGAGTGAAAATTTTGGGTTACCGGTCCCAAGTGTTTTTTCCCTTAACAAGGTTTCCACATTAAAATCCATGTGTCAAATGTGTATTTCTTTCATTGCATTGATAGTTTAGTTTACACATTACTAAAACTAGATTGGTCGGTAAACACAAAGTTTAATTGCTGCTACTCGGTAAAGGCTAGGAAAAGATAAATAATATATCTTACCGAGAAGTATATATTTGTTAGAATTACATAAGTAATACATCTTGAAGGATTGAAAGATAACTAGAGGATATTATATTTGTGATATAAATTTTGGTTGGATTATTGGAATTATTTTTAAGGCCACTAATTCACCCCCCCTCTCAGTTATTCTAACAATTGGTATAAGAGATTTGGTGCTTGGAAGAGAGTTTAAAGACTCAAGCTAAAGATCACAAGATGAGTAAAAGGGATGTGCCTAATTTGAACAAGGACAACTTTTCCATGGAAAAGCCAAATGAGACTCCATCTATCAGGTATTGAAAATGATGTCACACAATACTTGGATGCTGAATATGTTGCACCTACTGGATCTCTGACTATTGATCAATTAAGAGAGAAACATGAACACAATTCTATGATGATCTAACTTTCTTCTTCACTATCTGATGTTGAATTTGAAATGTCAAATCATGCACCACTGCAAAGAAAATGTGGGACAAACTCAAGCTAGTACATGGAGGAGACACCAATGTGCTGAGAGCTAAAGCTGAAAGCCTAAGAGGAAAGTTTGATGACCTAAGAATGAAAGGAGAGAAAATCACTCATTACAATAGAAGAATCAAAGAAGTTGTTAATGCTATCCATGGAGTAGGAGGAGTACTTGAGGAAGAAACAATGGTAAGTAAAATTCTAAGAACCTTACTACCTGTGTATGCTATTAGAGTATCTGCTATTCAATAAATGAGAGCAGTAGCAATTAACAATGTTACTCTTGATAGTTTGATTGGTAGACTTATTTCATTTGAGATGGACAACTATGACAATAGATATTACCAATTATTGAGTCTGCATTCAAATCTTCTTTGAAATTAAGAAAATCTAGTCACAAACACACTATGAGAAATGATAGTGATGAACAAGAACTTGATGAAATTGAAGCACTAATGGCTAGAATATTGCAAAGAGGTAAAGGAAGATACAAAGGTAAATTACCATTGGTCTATTTTAATTGCAAAGAAATTGGACCCTCTGCTGCTAGATGCCCTAACAAAAGAAACAATGAAAGAAACAATGACAGATCTTATGAAAATAAGTTTGACATAAGTGATGACCGAGACTACAGAAGCAACCGACACTCTGATAGAAGGGATAACTGAGACTACAAGGAAAAAGGAAAGAAGGATTGTTACCTGGTTGAGAAAAAAGCTGAAAAATACTGACACCGAGTCTGATGAAGATGTTGAGGTAGCATTTTTTTCTATGAAGGATGATTCAGACGAAGAAGAAAGGTATGTTGAAACTGCACTCATATCTAAAGCTAGAAAAAATAATGTTTGGATTATTGATAGTGGCTGTACTCCCCACATGATTGGAGATAAATAAAAGTTTGAAACTTTTGAATATTATAATGGTGGATCAGTTAGGATGGGTAATGACACCTTGCCCAGTTGAAGGAAAAGGAACCATCACGTTGAATAATCTGACCAGATGTGAAAATGCATATTGAGTGAAAGGACTTAACTATAATCTATTGAGTGTTTCATAGCTGAAAAACACAGGACACTGAGTTGCATTTGAGAACAAAAAGGCAAAGATCTATAATGGAACATGAAGGTTGATCGGTACTGGTGAAAAAAAGGTAACCTTTTCTATCTTGATAATATTGAGACCACTTGTTTATTGGCTAGAAATGAAGACATTTGGTTGTGGCATAAAAGGTTATCTCATGTGAATTTTGACAACATGGTTAGGATAAGAAAGAAAATAAAAGTAAGAGGCTTACTGAGTATGTCAAAGCCTGGCCATGTTATGTGCAAGAATTGTCAAAAAGGAAAAATGACAAAGTCTAGTTTCAAGAGAAAAACCTACACATCTAATGCTATTCTAGAGTTAGTCCATACTGACTTATGTGGACCAATGGGAACAAAGAGCTATTATGGTGATAGATACTTCATTCTATTTGTTAATGACTATTCTAGGATGATGACTGTCATGTTCTTAAAAGAGAAATCTGAAGCATTTAAGATGTTCAAATGGTATAAATCTAAAGCTGACAAACAAAGTGGAAAAAAACTAAAATGTCTAAGATTAGATAGAGGAGGAGAATTTATTTATGATGAATTCACTAACTTTTGTAATGAGCATGGGATTACAAGACATGTTTTTGCACTGAGAACACCACATCAAAATTGGATTGCTAAAAGGAGGAATATATCAATTATTAATTGTGCCAGAACACTTATGATTGAAAAAGGCATCACACAAACATTCTGGATATAAGCTGTAAGTACTGCTATCTATACACTGAACCGAGTTCAATTGAAGAAAGACACCAATAAGACACCTTATGAGCTATGGTATGGATACACACCAAATGTGAGTTACTTTAGAATTTTTGGAAGTCAATGTTATATATTGAAAGATGATAGAAATGGGAAGCTTGACTCTAAAAGTGATGAAGGAATATTTCTAGGATATTCTACCAAAAGCAAAGCTTATAAATGTCTTAACAAATCTTCTAACAAAATTATTGAAAGTGCAAATGTTAAAGTGGATGAATTTTCTGAGAAAAATGATGAAGAAAGAAGAAAGGAACCAGAAGATTACACTAGATTTTTCTACATTGAAGAAACTGACACTCTGCCTGAGCAACAATGTAACGCTACCGAGCGACAAAACAATGCAACCAAGCAACAAGCTGCACACACTGAGAATCAAGAAAATGCTCACAATGCCAAACAAAGTGATAATGAAGATCAAAATGAAGGTCAAAATGATGATCAAAGATCTGAACTTGTACTTGCTAGATATGTCAGAAGACACCATCCACATGACCAGATCATTGGAGACAAAAGAACTGGAATCAGAACAAGAAGTAAGTCACTTAACACTAGATGTTTGATTTGTGATTTTGAGCCTAAATCTGTTAATAATGCACTTGAGAATCAAGAATGGGTTAGTGCAATGAATGAAGAGATTGAACTAATTGAGAAGAAAAAAACATGGACATTAGTACCTAGACCGAGTTACAAAAATTTCATTGGTACCAAATGGATTTTCATAAACAAACTGAATGAGAATGGAGAAGTCACAAGGAACAAAGCAAGACTGGTATGCAAAGGGTATGCACAAGAAGAAGGTATTGACTATGGATAAAACTTTGCACCCATTGCTAGACTAGAAGGAATAAGAATTCTACTTGCTTATGCTGCTTTCAAAGGATTCAAAGTATACGAAATGGATGTCAAATCTGCATCTCTGAATGGAATACTATAAGAGGAGGTATACATTGAACAACCTGAATGGTTTGTTGATCCTAACAAGAGAAACATGGTTTGTAGACTACAAAAAGCCTTGTATGGATTGAAACAATCACTGAGAGCATGATATGAAAGACTTCACTCTTATCTCATTAGTATTAGATTTGTTAGAACAAGTGATAACAATATTCTATATTTGAAAGGAGATACCGATGATAAGATTCTGATTCCTGAGATATTTGTTGATGATATAATATTTGTAGGTAATGATATGCTATGCAAATCATTTTCTGATGAAATGAGAAAATAATTTGAAATGTCAATGTTTGGAGAGATCAAATTTTGTCTTGGTCTACAGATTTGTTAGAAACCTGTGTTCCTTGTGTTTATTTTGTTAGTGTAGTGTGTTGGACGCATATGCTTTGTAAGTCATCCTGTGAGTATATTTTATTATCCCACATGCATAGGTAGTAATACTTTTCTAGATTGTACTTAGTATATAAGTGTGTGTTGAGGCCTTTGAGTGGTACCGATGAATTTATTGTATTGAGCTTGCTCAAAGGAGGTTACCCCCTCAAAGTGGCCCGTGATCAATAGATTCACTCTGAGTTCTACTGTTGCTCTATATTTCTATTATTTTGTGCATGTTCATCATATTGCAGTAAGAGGTTCCTCTCATATGGTATCAGAGCACTTTCTTGGGCTCGCTGGGTGGAAATTATGTCAAAACATTTTCCGTCGTGGCCTTTAGGTTCCTTTTTTTGCATCTGGGTTCATTTCAAATTCCATTATTTCTTGTTATTGCAATACTTCTTTTTCAATTATTAAGTATTTGAGTGATTTTCCCTGAGTCAATTGTTTCAAAAAAAAAAAGTAAATTTTTTTCTATTTTTTAGCCATAGCTTCCTTGCTTTCTTCCCGTTTCCTCTCAAAGTTCCTCAGAACCCCCGAATACCCTTTTGCAAAATTCCTTCCTTGACGAACCTACCCCAAATTCCACATATCAAAGCCCTAAATCTCTCATTTATCTAATTTTAGGGTTTTCCCTAACTTTTTTGTTTCTCAGCCAATTGCCACCAAATCTAGCCACAAGGTTCATTTCCTAATTCTTCTCCCTTGTCCCTCTTGGGCCGCTTGTCTCATTCCACCTCCCCACCCCTGAAACCCTCATTTTTATTTTTCCCTTTTCATCAGAAAGTGTCCAACCACTCATCAAACACCCATTTACCATCCGAGTTTTGCCCAAATCCAAGTTTTCCCTAATTGAAAAAGTTTATGTTTCTCTTTTTCTACCCATTTCAAAAAAAATTAAAAAATTAAAAAATTCTGCTATATGGTTGTTACACGTACAGGAGAAAAAATTATGGAGGAGGAACTTGCATCCCTCAAAACAAAACTTCAAGATCTGGATGACAAATTTCTCGGTCTCACTCTTCTGGATTCAGCCATGAACTGAAACCATTCTGGAGACGCTGGGTTCTCTTCTGGCAATTTTTGTGGACCGAAGCTTGATTTTCCTTGCTTCGATGGTGCTGATATGATTGGATGGATTTATAGGGTAGAGAATTATTTCAGCTTGCATAATACTCTAGATATCAACAAAGTCTCACTTGTGTCTTTTCATTTGGAACATGAAGCTCTTCAATGGTTCCGTTGGTACATCAAGGCTAATGTAGACCCAACATGGATAGAATTGTGCACCCTCCTTCTGGAGTGC
Organism: Thuja plicata; assembly: GCA_018584345.1. Lineage (NCBI taxonomy): Eukaryota > Viridiplantae > Streptophyta > Pinopsida > Cupressales > Cupressaceae > Thuja > Thuja plicata. The sequence continues at coordinate 1,960,132 of MU225850.1, forward strand.
TTTGGCCCTAGTTCTTTTGATGACTTCACAGGAGCACTCACTAAACTATGCCAAGCATGCACTGTAAGAGAATACCAGATAGAGTTTGAAAAATTAGCTAATCACATAGAGGGATTGTTTGATGAATTATTTCGTAGTTATTTTGTTAGTGGTCTGAAGGATGCACTTTGATCTGAAGTAAAAATGTTTCGACCCACTACAATGATGGAAGCCCTTGGGTTGGCTAAGTTAGAAGAGGACAAGATTAGTGCTCTACAACATTCGAGATCTAATTTTGTTCCATTCAGAAATATAGGTTCTCACAACCCTCAAGTCATGCCAACTCCCAGAACTACTCCTATCAAGCACTTGTCTGAAACAAAGATGCGGGCCCGGCGAGAAAAAGGGCTTTGTTATAATTATGATGAGAAATGGTCTCGGGGCCATAGATGTGTTCAACAAAATATCTATCTCTTGGATGTGGATTCTCCACCTAAATTGGAAGAATATGTAGATGCTCATGAAATAGTAGATGATGAGGTTGAGCCTCAACAACCTGAACCTCCTTCGCCAGAAGCTCAACCAGAGATATCTTTCCATGCTTTGGTAGGAGTCACTACCCCACAAACCATGCGGGTCTAGGGTTTCTTCAAGAAGATCCCTCTTACTATACTCATTGATTCTGGTAGCACTCATAACTTCATTGACCCCTGAATAGCCAAACAGGCTGATTGCTTTGTCCATCCCTGCTCTAGCTTTGAAGTCATGATTGCCAATGGGGGAAATTTACCTTGCAAAGGGAAATTTTGCAATGTGCGTCTCTCTATTGGAGATTATAACCTGTGCTTTGACATGTTTTCCTTTCCCTTAGGTGGATGTGATGTGGTTTTGGGTGCCCAATGGTTACACACTCTTGGCCCCATTCTATGGGATTTTGCTAAACTTTGGATGCAGTTTTCAGCCAATGGACAACAACACACTTTGAAAGGCTTACAGTCGGTGTCTCTCAGCATCATCAGTTCACATCATATGGAAAATATTCTTAAGAAGAATTCACATGGTGTCATCACTCAACTCCATTCCATTCAGATGCAGCCATCAATGGTCTCTAGTACTCCTGCAAATATACAACAAATTTTGGATAAGTATTCAGGTGTATTTTTTGAACCTGTGGGATTGCCCCCTTCTCGCCCAGAGGACCACCATATTCAGCTCCTTCCTAGCAATGTTTCACCCAACATCAGGCCCTACCGCTACCCATTTCATCAGAAGACTGAAATCAAGATGCTCATTCATGACTTACTGAAGCAAGGTATTATTCTCCCTAGTACCATTTCCTTTTCTTCTCCAGTCCTGCTTGTCTATAAAAAAGATGGGTCCTGGCGAATCTGCATTGATTTTTGAGCACTTAATCATCTCACCATAAAGGATAAGTTTCCCATTTCGGTTGTTGATGAGCTTCATGGCGCTCATTTTTTCTCCAAGTTGGATCTTCATTTTGGGTATCATCAAATTAGGGTTAATGAGGAGGATATCCCTAAAACAGCCTTCCGCACACATGATGATCACTATGAATTTGAAGTCATGCCCTTTGGCCTCACTAATGCTCCTTCAAAATTTTAGGCATTGATGAATAAAATATTTCGGCCATACCTCCAGAAATTCATTCTGGTCTTCTTGAATGATATCCTCATATATAGAAAAATCTGGGCTGAGCATCTCCATCATCTGGAGCTCGTAATGAAACTTCTCTCTGATCATCAACTCTGTGTGAAACAATCTAAATGTGTGTTTGGCTAGGAGGAAGTAGAGTATCTCAAGTATATTGTTGCACACCAAGGGGTTCGGGTAGATCCTACAAAAATAGATGCCATGAAAAATTGGCCACATCCTAAAACTCTCAAGAGCCTTCGAGGTTTTTTGGGGCTGACTGGCTATTACCGCAAGTTTGTCAAGAATTACAAGAAGATTGTAGCACCATTGACAACTATTTAAAAAAAGGATGCTTTTAGCTGGACCCATGTTGCTGAGAATGCATTTGAACAACTAAAACAAGCTATGTGCAGTACACCAGTTCTCGCTATGCCAGATTTTTCCAAGCCCTTCACTATTGAGAGTGATGCTTGCAACAATGGATTGGGTGCTGTTCTCCTTCAAGATGACCATCCTATTTCATTCACTAGCAAAAAACTTTTTGGTAAGAATCTAGCCCTATCTACTTATGAAAAAGAAATGATGGCTATTTTGCATGCTGTACAGAAGTGGTAGCCATACCTCCCAGGGAGTCATTTTTGCATCAAGACTGATCACCAAAGTCTGAAATACTTCTGGGAACAATGGGTATCCTCCCCTGCATAACAGAAACGGGTCAGCAAACTTATGGGGTATGATTATGAGATCACCTACAAGAAGGGTAAGGACAATATTGTGGCAGATGCTCTTTCTCACACATTTGATGATCAAGCTTCCCTTTCAGCTATTTCTATGCCAATTCCCAATTGGTTAGCATCTGTTTAGCAGGGCTATGTCATTGACTCTTCTTTATCTCAAATCATTCACTAGTTGGCCAATAATCCTTCTGCTATACCGCATTACTCTTGGGATGGTGCTTCTCTCTAATACAAGGGCCATCTAGTGCTTCCTCAGAATCTAGATTTGCAAGAGGCTATCTTTTATGAACTCCATGCCTCTCCTTTGCTAGGGCACTCTGGATTCCTCAAAAATTATGAGCGGGCAAGGTGAAACTTATTTTGGAAAGGAATGAAACAAATGATTCAACAGATGGTGGTTGAATGTGATACCTGCCAATGCCACAAGGGTGAAATGACCCTCCTTCCTGGCTTGCTGGAATCCTTTCCCATCCCTACACAGATTTGGACTGATATTTCTATGGATTTCATTGAAGGGCTTCCTAAATCAGGCGGCAAGATGATGATCTTGGTTGTGGTTGATCGTCTCTCCAAATATAGTCATTTTGTGCCCTCAGCCACTCCTATACTACCTCCTTAGTTGCACAAATATTCATGGACTAGATCTTCCATCTTCATGGCCTCCCTTCTTCCATTGTCTCAGATCATGATGCAACTTTTGCCAGTCATTTTTGGACTGAATTGTTTCAGCAAACTGGCACCAAATTGAAGATGAGTTTGGGCTATCACCCACAAACTGATGGTCAAATTGAAATTGTCAACAAATGCTTGGAAACTTATCTTCGTTGCTTCACTTCTAAACAACAACATCAGTGGGCCAAGTGGCTTCCTCTAGCTGAATGGTGGTACAATACCTCTTACCAAACTACATCTAAAATGACTCCATATGAAGCAGTCTATGGTCAGGCACCTCCAGTGCTCCTTCCCTACACTCCCAACAGCTCACCAATCTAGGCAGTTGACATAGTTCTCCGCACCAGTCACACCTTACATGATAATCTTCACATGGCCCGAAATTGAATGAAACAGCAAGCAGATCAACACCGTTCTGAGTGCTCGTTTCAATTTGGGGATATGGTTTTTATTTGTCTACATCCATACAAGCAATCCTCCATGAAGCTTAAAGGGTGTCATAAGCTGGCCCCAAAATTTTATGGGCCATATAAGGTTCTGCAGAAGATTGGTTCAGTTGCTTATAAACTGGAACTTCCTCCTTCTTCCCGCATTCATCCAGTATTTCATGTTTCTTGTCTCAAGCAAGTTCTTGGTACCAATGTCAGAGCACAAAATGCTCTCCCTAAAATGGATAAGGAAGGATCCATTATCCTGGAGCCTGAGGCAATCCTTGACCGGTGCAGTCATCAGTTGACACTCCATCTCTGAGGTCTTGATTTTGTGGCATAGAATGCAACCAGAGGATGCTACATGGGAACCCTTCTTCATATTCAACAATAATTTCCACACCTTAAGCTTTGAGGACAAAGATTTTTTCTAAGAGAGGGGATGTTAGGAACCTGTGTGTTCCTTCTATTTTTTTTTTTTAGTGTAGTGTGTTGGACGCATATTCTTTGTAAGTCATCTTGTGAGTATATTTTATTATCCCACATGCATAGGTTGTAATACTTTTCTAGATTGTACTTAGTATATAAGTGTGTGGTGAGGCCTTTGAGTGGTACCGATGAATTTATTGTATTGAGCTTTCTTAAAGGAGGTTACCCCCTTGAAGTGGCCCGCGATCAATAGATTCACTCTGAGTTCTACTATTGATCTATATTTCTGTTATTTCATGCATGTTCATCATATTGCAGTAGGAGGTTCCTCTCAAGATTCTACAACAGGATGAAGGCATCTACATAACACAATCTAAATACATCAAAGAAGTTATGAAGATATTCAAGAAGGATGACTCCAAACCAGTTGGAACACCTATGGAAACCAAATGCAAATTGACAAAGGAAGACAAGACAATCAAGGTAAATCAGACCTTATACAAATCTATGATTGGTAAACTAATGTATGTTGTACACACTAGACCAGATATAGCACATGCATTTGGTATAGTTGCAAGATTCTCTGCTAATCCCAAGAAATCACACATGACTGTTGTCAAAGGAATTTTAGGATATCTGAAGAATATTGAAGACTATGGTTTGTGGTATAATAAATAAGGCAAATTTGAGCTACAAGTTTATACTGATGTTGATTGGGCTGGAAACATAGATGATAAAAAGAGCACAATAGGAGGAGAATTCTTTATGGGTGAAAAACTTGTCTCATGGATAAGTAAAAAAAAGGATGCATATCTCAATCAACTGCAAAAGCAGAATATGTGGCTGCTATTGCAAATTTCTCTAACATTGCATGGATCAAGCAATTGCTAAAAGGTATGAATGAAGAAACTCTTGACCCAGTTATTATCTATTGTGATAATACTAGTGCTATAAACATCTGAAAGAAGCTTGTGATGCATGCTAAGACAAAACACATAGCTATTAAGTATCATTACTTGAAGGAAAAATTACAAGAGAAAGAGGTGATACTGGAATATGTACAATCCAAAGAACAACTAGAAAACATAGTCACAAAGCCACTGCCAAAAGATACATTTGAGTACCTGAGAAATAGACTAGGGGTTCGACCCTTGTCTATTGGTCACTAAGTTGACTAGAAGGCTCTATCAGCCTACACATTATCAGAAGATCCATCATGTTGATGCAAGCTAAGATATGGACTGCAATGACATATCAATACAAGAAGGTACTTATCTGAACCGCACACCAGAGATATTTTTGGCTACTACAGAGCTGTATTGTTGATGAAGAGGAGATTCATTGATATATTTTTGTTTGGCATTGCTGTCAAAGGGAGAGAAGGATTCAAAGAAATATCTATCATGATCATACAATGATAAGAGAGAGAAGAGAAATATCCATCAGGAAGAAGAACATCAGTCAAAGGGAGAGAAAAGATTAGAAAATAAGTTTCTACAAAGGGAGAGAGATTCAATGAAGTAACCATCCATCTAAGGGAGAGAATTGGAGAAGAGTTAACACTACATATCTATCCAGAAAAGGGAGAAGAGATTCTACAAAAAAGGGAGAGATAGAAGCAGAAGACAGAATTGTTACACCTATCCATTGAAGGGAATGAAGAAAGGGAGAGCACTTTGCAAGAATCAAATTTAAGCTAGAAGAGCTTACTGAGAGTCAAACATTTGAATTGGTTATAGAACAATAATTTTGGTATGATATGGCATATTTCATATTGTGTTGCCATCAATGCCAAAGGGAGAGATTGATGAACTATAACTGATTAAATGTTTGAAGATGATAAGTTGATGATCATCGAGATGCAAAAGTGTATGCAAGACATTAAATCAATTAATTTATTGTATTGTCATCGATGTCAACTTGATATAATCTGATTGGTCATACACATATTTTCATAAGCTTCAATAATTGAAGAGACAAAGTTTATGCTATCGGTAAAACATAAAAAGCCTGTATACATTGAGTGATAGTGTACACTAAGTGACAACAAACACTGATGGACAATATAAACTGAGCACTGCAGTAACCGAGTAAGCATTACCGAGCAGTTCACAATGTATACCAAGCACCGTAGTAACCGAGCATAACTGAAGTTGTTACCAAGGACAATTCGAGTCAATGATCAAGCTAACTGAAGTTGATCACCGATTAGAACTGAAGATAGAGAACGAAAAAAATACTTAGCTGGTAGGAGCTATATTTAGAGTTAAATGATTGATTTCTTTATTATTAAAGATGAGTTGAACTAAAGCAAAGAAGGAGATTTAAAGTACATTTTATTCCCAGCTACATGGAGAGATTTGTGGAACAAAAATGAAGGAGAGCTTTACAAATTAAATCAAGCGTGGTGAGATTTGCAGATCAAGAAGTGATCTACAAAAAAAAGGAAGATTGAAGTGACCAAATCATGTCTATATAAAGAGAAAATTAATTCATTATGAAAAGAGGAATGCCGAATATAATTCTAGTGAAGATAGAAAACTTCATGCAGATCTGATCATACAGGTTGAAGAACAGAGCCAAGAAATTCTGCAGACACCGAGCAACAAAAACAAGAAAATCCACCAAGTAGAAAGAAGAAAGAAGGGGGGCAAAGGAATTGAAGAAAACATTGATCAGAGAGGTATTTTTTGGACTAACAATGGATCTGAAAAATATAAAAGTTAAAGTTGTATTATTGAACAGATCATTACTGTTTTAGTTTAACCATTGATTAAGAAAATCTCTTAACCGAGTGGGATTTAACCATCCTTATTGTATTGAGATACTCAAGAGTATCAAAAGGTTTTCTTGTTGAAAGCATAGTGAATTATAGGTCAAAAGACAAATTGTTAGTTTTGAATCCTCTAACAAGGTCATACTTAACAGTGTGTTTGTAACCTTTAACAAGGCTGGATCTTCACCGAGCTCAATTTAGAAGAGTGAAAATTTTGGGTTATCCGTCCCAAGTGTTTTTTCCCTTAACAGGGTTTCCACATTAAGATCCATGTGTCAAATGTGTATTTATTTCATTGCATTGATAGTTTACTTTACACATTACTAAAAATGGATTGGTCGGTAAACACTAAGTTTTATTGCTGCTACTCGGTAAAGGCTAGGAAAAGATAAATAGTATATCTTACTGAGAAGTATATATTTGTTAGAATTACATAAGGCATACATCTTGAATGACTGAAAGATAAATAGAGGATATTATATTTTTGATATAATTTTTGGTTGGATTATTGGAATTATTTTTAAGGCCACTGATTCACCCCCCACTCAGTTATTCTAACAGTACATTCCAATTTTATTCATCATTGCACCTTATTATGAAAAGGAAGAGAGTAAATGCACCCATATATTGACCATCTGGATACCGCTATAATCTCTGATAAAAAACAAACAGATAAAAGATAAGGAATGTTCAATTCTTTTGTAGGGATTTTATAGTCAGAAAATGGAAGCACTTCCATTGTAGACTGGTTTAGCCTTCTGAGTAAGTGGTTTTGGGGTCATGTTAAGCACCTTGAATGGGTTCCTAATTTAGACCTGGTTTTCCCCCTGTTCTGCCCCAATTCTCCACCTTTCTCTAGCCAATTTCTGGCATTCTGGACTGTAAATCTGAGATCTTTGACCTTAGGGTCAGGGTCAAAATTTTGGGTCTATGTTGACCTTGACCCTGACATAGGTCAAGGTCAACCTCACCCCTGACCTAGGTCAAGGTCAACCTTGACCTTGACCCAGGGTCCAGATTTCAGTGTCCCACGGTTTCTGGATGTCAGTCTTTGAAAAAGTTAATTCCCGCTTCCGGGTCGGTTGTTTCGGGTTTTGAAGTGATTATTCCTAAATTACATAGGTTCTCTCTTAGGGGTAAAGGATTTAATGGGAATTTAGTTCTCCTATGTCAGCCTCCTTAGAAGATTGTGCCCTAATTTCATATGAAAGGAAGCTTTCTCCTCTCATTTTCTCTAAGCGATATTGAGAAACTAAGTCCTCTATTAAAGCCTAAGCATCATCAAGTGAAGTTCAAGAAATCAATCAAGAAAGATTTGAAGCAAGGATTCATCCATCATCAAGCATCCATTCATCAAAGAGATCCATGGGAGGCCATTGAAGGATTCAAGCTACATAGTGCCCTTTTTGGCAATCTCTCCATCCATCTTCTTCCAAGCCTCTTCATACTCAAAAACCCATTCAAGATTTGGTGTTGGAGATCTACAAGCAATTGATTGAAGACATCTTACATTCTAAATTATAGATCCATTGGGCATACATACTTGTGGATTCAAGGATTCGAATCCTTCACAAGGACTTTTACAAGCAAGGTAAATTTATGCATTTACTTTGTTTACTTATGTAATTTCAATTATATATTTAAGGTTAATTCCAAAATTGGGGTTTGACCAAGGAATACCCCTCCCCCCAACAAAAAAATCTCTTTTTCTTGTAGGTACAGGTTCATGACTGTAGATTTGAACTCAGATTTGGATACCCTTTTCAGCGAACTATTGGGATCCGCGAACAGATTTTCTGTCAGACCTGTGCAGGTTAGGGTCAAGATTATTGGGTCAGGGGTGAGATTAGTGGGTCAAGGTCAACCTTTTTCTTAAGATGGTGTTGGATTAGAAAAATATTTTTCAGTTTTGTTCATCTCTGCGTTCCGGTTCCGGATCATACTTTAGATTTTCCAGAAATAGAGTACATACCTAAGAAAATAACATTCTTTGATCTGCAATTCTTTAAGGTTAGTACTTCCTCTCATCCTTTTCAATTACTGTCATATATCATATCTACTTAATAATAAAATAGAATTTAAGATCTTCTTCCTTACTCTCATTTCTGAATTGTTGATTCATTTTTGCATTGATCCTACTTTAGGGTTAATCAATTTGGATCTTTCATTTGTGCATTTGGGGTTAAAAGAGGAACATCTTATCTTCCTTCCCCCTATATGCTTAATCACATTACATAATAACATCACATACAAAATTACAAATTAAATGTAAAGGTTAAGGAAATATAACACCCCTAAGCAAATATAACATTGAATTTTTCTTCCTTTACAGGGATTAACTTAGAGCATGGAACTGCGTGGTTGTCAGATGCGCGACAACCCATATCGCATTTATCCCAATCATCATTGCCCCAAAATTGAATTGAAACACTCCAAAAGAAAAAAAACAAAGAAAAAAAGATCATGATCCATCATAGCCACTCTCACCACTCAATGGTACCCTTGAGGAGCATAAGAACAGAATCACAAAAGATATAATGAATACAGACTGACATGACTGACCTAGTCAATAATTTCCTTTTCCTTGATTGGTTTGGTTTTGATGTTTGATTTCAAATGTGTTTGGTTTTAGGAATGGATGACTCATATAAGATTGATCTATCTAGTTTTGAGCATATCCATCACTCTCTAAGACAATTGATAGCTTGATCATTCGATTGATGACATATTGGATTGCTGGTAAGTTGAGTCACATGAGTTCATTGCTGATTTGCAAAGCTCATAGTTTTGACATTTGATTGATTGTTTGATAATCATTTTCTGGTTGATGATAAAGATGATTTATTGTAGATATTTTTGCAATATTTGATTTTTTTGATGATTGATTTCTTCAGGACATTTTGCTCTTTTAAGGATTTTTTAGAATTTTTAGGTTTTTTTTTGGACTTTTTAGATTTTTTAAGGACTTTTTAGAATTTTTAGACTACTCCTCTTGTCTGATAAATCACTTTAAGCCATGGATAAGCATGATGTCTCAAAGGGGATTGCACTTCTGTAATAAGTTTGGGTACTCAATCTTGCATGCGGGTAGTACAAGCTTAATCTTTTGGAGTTCATTGATGGAAAAGCAGGACCTTAACACTTGATGTCTGTTTACCAATTTTTCACCAAGGTACCTACCCTATAATGCATGTTTTCTAGGTTTTCACTAAGAGAGTGATTTTATTTCTCATTAATTTTTTCTCTTTTTTTGTATTTTTTTTCATTGTTGTCAAAGGCGTGTGTTTTCTAGGTTTTCACCAAGGTAACTTTTTATATTTTTTTGTACTTTTTTCAGGATCATATATGACATGTATAATTGGCCTTGAGATCTCAGGCATATAACCTTTTTAGGAGCATACTGTTGATATAACTAGGGAGTTGATCTCCTTCCTGAGTTTTCAGTTTATATGCCCCATTGTCACATGAATTGAAAATGATGTATGGTCCTAGACAATTAGGCTCAAACTTGCCTAGTTTAACTCTTTCCACTTGATTCTTCTAATTTTCCATGAGGACGAGATCTCCTACCTCAAAAGTATGTGGCCTGAATTTCTTGTGATAATTTATTTTTAAGGTGAATCTGATAGCCTTGTAAGTGATTCATTACATTTTTGTGTCTCTCATCTAGCAGTTCCAGTTCACTGAGTCTTGCAACTCTGTAATCTTCATCTAATATGATACTCTTCAGTGATATTCTCAGGGATGGGATTTCAATTTTGAGGGGTAGAACTACCTCTGATCCATATACCAAGGAGGACAGAGTTGCTCCTATAGATGTTCTCACACTTGTTTTATATGCCCATAATGAGGGGCTGAGCTACAAATGCTAGTCTCGACCAGATTCATTGACAATTTTATTCAAGATCTTCAAATTTTTTTTGTTAGTGGCTTCAACTTATTCATTCCCTTGGGGATAGTAGAATGAAGAGAAACCTTGTTTTGTTTGGAACTTCTCACATAGATCTTCAACATCTGTGTTTTGGAAAGGCATACCATGACCAGTGAGTATGGTCTGAGGGATCCCATACCAACAGATGATGTGATTTAGTATAAACATGGATATTTGGTTACCAGTTATATATGTGAGAGGAATTGCTTCCACCCATTTGGTAAAGTATTATGTGGCTACAATTATATATTTATGACCATTGGAGGAAGCTGGTATAATATTTCCCACTAAGTCAAATCACTATTTTGAAAAAGGCCATGGTGAAGTGATGGGGTGGAGGTCGTGAGATGGTGCGTGAATAAGCTCTTCATGTATATGAAATTGTTGACATATTTGTACATACTTATGAGCATCTGTCTCTATAGTCGACCAATAGTATCCCATCCTGATGATTTTCTTTGCTAAATTACTACCACCTACGTGGGCCCCACAAATTCCTTCATGTACCTTATATAAGGCTCTCTGGGATTTTGTGGAAGTGAAAAATCTTAAAAGCGTTCAATCTAGACTTTTTCTATACAAAGTATTAGCAAGAAGGGTGTAGCTAGAGACTTGTCGGATAAAAGACTTCTTTTGGTTTCTAGATAGGTCGGGCGGTAGGGTATTGTCTTGTAGGTAAATATACACGTCATTTTACTAGGGGGACTCAGGACCAACAAGGACACACACTAATTTTTTTATTGGACATTTATAGGTTGGTATCATCAATTGTTCTTTTAGAAATTGGAATCTAGTTTCATTACCTAGCATGTTGATCAAAGATGCTATAGTAGCCATCACATTTGCTTCTTTGTTATGAACCCTTGGAATTTGTTCAAATATAATTTAATGAAAAGAAGAACCCAGTTTTTCCATAAGCTCTCTGTATGGGACACATTTTTTTGTCTTTGGTCATGTAATCATTGTTGACTTGACTGATAACCAACTGGGAATCACCATAAACTCTCAGGTTCTTTATTCTCCATTGTACAACTATTTTCAATTTGATGACTAGAGATTCATACTCAACTATTTTATTTGTACATGGAAAATTGAGTCATAAATATTTAGGAATTGCATCATTTTGCAGAGTGATGAGTACTATTCCCGCTCATGCACCATGGTTCGTATATGATCTATCAAAGAATAACTACTAGACTTCTATTTCCAGTTGTACTATAAGGATTGCTTCATTTGGAAACTCAAACACTCTAGGTTGATGATTTAGAATTGGTGCTTCTTCCAGTTGATCAACAAAAACCAACCCTATGACAAAATTCTGATCCATGCATTCAATATCAAATTTTCTTAAGATCATGACCCATTTAGTGAGTCATTCAGTTAATGCCACTTTTTTTAACAAGTATTTTAATGGATCTATGTGTACAATGAGCTTTGTTTGATGACTTGACATATAATGTCTTATATTTTGAGAAGCAAAGAAAAATGCAAGACATACCTTTTCTATTTCTAAATAATTGAGTTCATATCCCACCAATGTTTTACTGATGTAGTATATGGCCCTCTCCTTTCCCTATTCACCATGTTGTGCTAAAAGAACACCTATTACTAATTCTGTTGCTGATATATATAACAGAAATGTTTTGCATGGAATTGGTGGCACCAATATAGGAGATCTCAGTGGATAATCTTTGAAAGTTTTAAGATCTTGTTGACATTATTCTATCCATACAAAGATTACATCTTTATGTAGTAAGTGTTTGAACGTATGACACTTATCTTCCACTTGGGTGATGAATCTTATGATAGATTGCAATCTTCCTTGTAGACCCCATAGTTGTCTCAGATTTGTAGGTGGTGGTATGTCAAGGATGGCCTTAACCTTTTTTGGATCTACTTCAAATCCTCTATGTGATACAATGAAACCAAGGAGTTTTCCAATAGTAACTCCAAATGCGCACTTCTGTGGGTTGATTTGCACCTTGTATTCTTGTATTCTATCAAATATCTGACCCAAAAATTTTAGATGAGTTTCTCTAAGTGTTGAATTGGCCAGTATGTAATTGACATAATCCTCCATTGTTTTATAAATAAAATCATGAAATATTATCATGGCACATTGATAGGTGGCACTTGCATTCTTGAGGCCAAATGATATGAAATTCTAGCAATAAGTACCCCATGCACAAGTAAATGTTGTCTTATATTGATCTTTTGGTGCAATTTTAATCTGGTTATAACTTGAGAATCCATTTATAAATGACAATATTTGATATCCTACTGTCAAATCTATGATCATATTGATGTCCAATAATGGGAAGTCATCTTTTGGGCATGCTTTGTTCAGGTCCCTAAAGTATGTGCATATTCAAATTTGACCATAGTGTTTTGTAATCGGAACCAGATTTGATATCTAGTCTACATATGGGATGAGTCTTATGAAGCCTGCATCTAAAATTTTTCTTCAATTCATCTTTCACAAGTAGAGAAATGTGAGGATGCATCTTTCTTAAGCTCTATTTTTCTGGATTTTCATTTGGAAAAAGTGGTAGGTAATGTAGTATGAGCTCTAGATCCAAACCTAGCATGTCAGCATAAGACCAAGCGAAGTTGATCTTTCATTTTTTGGAAAAACCAGTAAACTATTCTCTTTCCTTAGGTGAAATGGATTTAGCTAGATAGTTGTTCTTAGGATTCTTTTCATCCCTTATATTCACTACCTCTATTTCCTCTTCTAGAAATGCTGATTGTTCTTCTTTTAAGGGGAGGAGATCCAACTTTCTATCTTCTGGCATCTCGGAGAGGTTTTCACCAAAAGATACATCCTTTATCTTTATTTTTTCATGGTCAGAAAGAACCTTTTGACTTTCACTTAATGAATCTTCTTTTTTGTTTTTATTTTTACTTTTGCAAATGGAAAGAGGAGCCTCCTCCCCAAAGTATGCTGATCTGTCTAATTCAAAGGAGAATATTTCCTTGTGATCTCGTAATGGTATTCCTTCACGAAGCCCCATGAAGTCTGCAATGGCTTCATCATTTTAAAAATGTCTACGTCAGGACATCCTTGTTGGTCCCAATCTATTAACTTGGGGTAGACTAAACAAAGGTCAGTGTGGGAGGAAGAATCAGTTTGGGAGAATGGAACTGCAGTGATAGTTCTGAAAAATATAGAATGGGAAGTAGACGCACAATCTAGGGAATGGACATTGACATGTTTATCAATGTAGGGTTGATCTTCTAGGTTGAATAGGTCAAACATGTCATTGAGTTTTATGGTACTAGTGGATCAAGGGGAATGTCCATGAATAGGTAATCCAGAGTCATGGAGGGATAACCACTCATACTTGTGAGAATTAGTCATGCTAGAATGCTCATCAGGTATTTCACTTTCCACATCATCCAAGATTGTCTGATTAAGGGTTATTTGGGAATTTTGTGGTTTCCACTTCTAGTGGCAATAGTTGCTAGAGTATATTGATGATTTGGTTATGTCCTTGATTGTGCGCCCAATTTGATTTAGAAATTTCTCATCGGTCTACTTCAATATCTCAAATAATTGCACTGTTTCTAGCTTGACCATATCCTAGTCCTCTTTTATTCCTTTGATTTAGTGGTAAAGACAATTTGATCAATCCCCGTTGTCTTCCCCCTAGACTATTTTTTCCATCATATCCATATTTTTGCAGCATAGTTATCTAGTTCCATATTGTGTCAAGGCTACTTGTATTGCTGGTGTCTATTAAGGATCTTGATATAACCAATTATTAATGTCTGTATAAAAGGGGTTTTCTTCAACTATGCCTCCCCATTTAACAAATGTAGTACGCAGACATCTGAAAATCACTGGTTCTGGAGCTTCAATTGTTTCCATTGGTCTAGGAATTCCATATGATCTGGGAGGTAGAGGTATATTGGTGATGGTGAAGGCTTCCTCATAGAGGTATTCACCACACCCTTTATCTTGGATTGATACTTTGACTTCCTTTCTTGGTATGTCATTTGGAATGGAATCAAAAGAGGAAGGAATACTTGCTTCTTGATTTGATGGTACTTGATTATTTGAACTACCTCTTATAGATTGCAATATTGAAAGGGGTTGAGATCTTCCTTTATGATGATCTCTGCTCCTTTGTAGGGAAATTTGATGCATTGATCATATGTCGAAGGGACAATTTGCATGTGATGTATCCATGGCCTTCCGAGCAAAATGTTATATCCTAGTTCAAGGTCTAGGATTTGGAATGGAGTGCTCTTTATTATTGGCCCTATCTTGACTGGTAATATAAGGATACCTTTAGATGAACTTTCTTCTTCATCATGTGCTCTAATATTGATTCTTCTGGTGACATCAATACTGGATTCTGAGTAACCCAAGGTCTTTATTACATTTAGAGTACATATGTTTAATCCAGCTCCGCCATCAATGAGTACTCATCGGATCAGATTCTTATGCACTTGGACAAGTAAATGGAGGGGATCATTGTGCAGAGGTTTGTGTGGTGGTACACCATGGTCTGTAAACATGGCATTTTTTTAGCAGTAATATAATTGACCATGGTTTGGAAATTTTGTGGAGATATGTCCCATGGGACAGCTGCGTTTTGAAGAGGTTGGTCTAAATCTTGCTTATGCTCTGGGGATAGGCGCAATAGTTCAAAAATGGAGATATGGGCGGGTATGCGCTTGATTTGATCCACTAAAATGGGTTGTGGATTTGGTGTGGGATTTTCTAGTGTAGCAGAAGTAGAAGGCATTCCTTGTAGAACAACCTTGGAACGACAAGTTGTAACATGATATTTGGCATTATTATCTCTGATAGTGATGGTAGTAACTTGGATTTCTATGGGATTTATAAAAAATTATTGTACTATTAGAGGTAGATTAGGTATAATTGACCTTCTTGAACTAACTACTAGACACAAAGGTTTTCCATTTATTATGGTTATGAAAATGATCATTGAAGATGGTATGATCCATGGTACCCTTGGATTGAGTATTGTTGACATCGATTATCCCTTGTTCAATTAGGTCTTGTATAGAGTTTTTCAATCGATAGCAGTTGGATGTCTTGTGGCCCTTGACCTAATGATACTCACAAAAATCATTATCGTTCCACCACTTAGGTTTCACAACACCATGCTCTAATTCCTTGATTTATGGTAAAGTGATTGTATTGGCTTAGATAAACTCTTTTAGTGCTGATTCAATCAATTCTCCTAGTGGGGTGTACTCTAATTTTGGAAAAGGAAATCATTGTTGGCATTGCATATTGGGTTGATTCTGTGATACCGCTATCACTTGAGCATTTGGTGTTTGAACTTGAGTATTTTCTTGTGGGATTTGCATTGCAAGTGTTTGATTTGGCATGGGTGGCCCTTGTAATGTAATATTTGGTTGAGCATAATTGACCGTCTTGACATCAACGAAACCATTGTTGGTGACATTTTTATTTTTGTTCCACCACTTAGCTTTATTAGTTGAATTTTTTGTGGTGTTTATTTGAGTAGGATCTGCAAGGATTCCTCTTTTGACCAAATTTTTCTCGTATCTAACGCCTCACTCTATTAGTTGTTTGAAATTGGGAGCGATTTGGAGTTCTCTAGTAAAACACATGTCCGTGATTAGATTATCCACAAACATGACTATTAGATCTTGCTCAGGAACATCATACATGATTATGTTTGCCGTGTTTCTCCATCTTTGTAAAAATTTGACAAAGGATCCCCCTTTCTTTGTTTGACAAAATAAAGGTCCTTGATGCGGACCTTGTGTTCTATGTTGTGATGGAAGTGGGCAATAAATATTTCAGCCATTTTCCCCCAAGAGTGAATACCACGTGGTAAGTGAGAGAACCATTCCATTGCTACTCTGACTAAACTCTATGGGAATAGTCACATTAGGTATGTTTCATCATGTGCAACTTCAATAAAACTAGCAAAGAATTCCCTGATGTGTTCCACAATATTGGTGTTGCCTATATACTTGTCAAACTTAGGCACTGTAAAGTGCATTGGAAATGGAGATGTGTAAATAATGATCAAAAGGATACGGGTATAAGTACTCAACACTGTAGAAATTAGTTTGTCTTTGATTTTTCATATCCATCATTTGAGTTTGTAGGTTTTACACTTGTTGTATCAAAATTTCCATCTGAGACTCAGGAACATTTCCAGTATTGACTCTTTGTCTCATAGTTGGTATAAGACTTTTCCTTTGAATTCCTTGCATTGAGATGCATGATCTTCTTGGGATTTTGTATTTATTCCCCAATGTATTTTTTTGTTGATACTGGGGTAAATGATGGGCCTAAGGTTGTTGTGAGTGTTGTGTTTGAGATATTTGTTGGAATAAAGATCTAGCCCTTGGCAGACGTTGACTAAATGGTGGACCTACAAAGATTGATCTAAATTGTTGTGAAGCATTAGATCTAAATCCGGTAGGGATAGATTGGGATGTCTGGGTAGTGAAAAATGGGTTATTTCTCGTCTGAGGTGATGATGAAATAATTTGAGAACTTGATGTGAAAGTCCACGAGGTAGATGCCTGAGATAAACTAGAAACCATGAGTGCACTCATTTGGGATCCCATCAAGTTTTGGCTGGAAGATTAGCTAACTTGAGGGCTGAGCTAGTTTGCATAGATATGATCTATGTTGATGTTGTAGCAGTTGATGATGACATAGACAAGATTTGAGACACCATAGGATTCATTTGACAGTTTTTGGTTGTATTTTTTTCTTGGTAATGGGTTCTTAGGCCATATTGTGGATACATTGAATTCAACGAGAATTTTAACTCCTTTGTTTATTAATATCGATAGGAATCTTTTGGTATTTTTCTCTACCACAACATCTACCACTTTTGAAGAATAAGAATATTGTTCTATGTATTCTAACTCTTCATCTGTGATATCTTGAAAGATAGTTTTCCTCTGGGAATCACGTGGAAGTGTAGGTACATTTTCATCATATAGCGAGGGATTAGTGTGTTTGAATGGGTCAACCTCTTGTTGTTCTTCCCATGGGGAAATAGGTTAACTTAGGATTCATCTTGTTGGTTTCTAGCCTTTGACCTAGTATAAGGTCCTCCATAAGGTGTAAAAGACATGGTGTTATCCAGGACTTAACAAAAATGACTGACGTACAACAAACAAAAGGGATAACCTCTCGAAGAGAGTTCAAGCTCCTTTTTAACAAGGGTAATTTTAAGAAAATTTTTTGACTTCTCTTGATCTCAAAGATTGACGATGATAAGATATGATTTGATTCTAGCCTTAGGTGAGGCAGAGTCGCTGAAAAAATATTGATGAAACTAAGGTAATGCAATTTAGATAATCTAATTTGAACTGTTGAATTATCAATGACAAACAATAACTGAACTGACAAAGAGGGATGATCCTATATGTTTGAGATTTCACTAATTCTTTGTTATTTCTCAAGATGTATACGCTAACCTTTTACACGACATAGAGAAATTTTCCAAGGTTTTAGACTTATAAAACATAATGCTCTGAAAGAGGAATCCAAACTGTTTTAGCCGAATAAGTGCACAGGTCTTTTGTTCAATTGTGGAAAAATTCTATCATTGCAAAATAATGCAAGGTCAATTACAACAGAGTGCAAGGTCAATTTTGGCAATAAAATAATGGATTGTGGTAAACTTTCGTCAATTGCAACAAAATTCTGTCAGTTGTAGCAACTTGGGACAGTCTTAAAAATATGATTGCAATTTGGAGATTCGTTTGATAAAATGAAATTTAGAACAATGATTATGTAATAGACTTATGTTCTGATTAAGTAAAAGCAGGTTTTACAAGGACCCGAAACCTTTACAAAAAAAACCAAAGAGTTCAACAGGTTTTACAAGGACCTGCAACCTAGAATTTAAAGATACACAGTTTTAAAAGCATAAACAGCTATGCCAAAGCAACAAAACAGAAAGGAACAACAAGACAGCGAAACGAACATAAAAAAGTCCCAAAGAAACAACAAAAGACAGCAAGGACAGCAAAAAACCCAACCAGGAGCGCAGAAAGAATAGTTACATCTCTTTAACCATCTCCTCAGCTTCGAGGACCATGATTTGCATGTTATTAACCGAAGTTTTCAGCTCCTCTGTTTCTTTGTCC
>MU225850.1:1986332-1999690 GCA_018584345.1 Thuja plicata
AAAATCAATGGTCTGGTCTGGGATTTCAATAGCAAAGCTTCCCTGAGAAGGTTTTGAAACGTTCTTCACCGGAGGTAAAGAAGATTTACCTGTTGGTTTGATGCCAAAAAGAGACGCCCATTTCCTCAGTTGCCCCAACCCAGCCTCCTGTCTGGGACCCCCTCCTGGGTCCTCTGGCGCCTGTCCCGCATCGGGATCCAATCCTGTGATCTCGATGTCCTTCCCATAATTCTTCTTACTGTGCTCAGAGGATTCTGCCTCCTCCCGAATTCTCCCGCCCAAATTCAAAGTTGAATCCGGACGCTCCCGCTCCCTCTCCCGCTCCATTATTGGAAATGTACTTTCTTTGTAATAGACTTATGTTGACATTCTAGAAATTCAACATATTTGACTCATTTTGACAGTGTAAGATGTTGGTGTTGCGTTTTGAAAACTGATCACACAAGAAAGCATAGTAGAACAATGTTTTTGCAGATCCAAGAATAAATAGTGTATGTTATACAAATTTTTCAAGTTGCACATTTTTCACGTGGGCAGAACATAGACAGTCAGATTAATCTATGATCAATTGGCTTCAAGATCTAATGTTTTAGGCCCAATGCTTTTGATGTTCGTCAGCTCACACATAAATTGTCACGCTACTAGGACACAAAGGTCTATGACATAGGTGCTTGTGTTTTTTCCTTTCCTAGGTATTGTTGTCGTGCTAATGAAGATCTCTTTCATCAACACAATACCCTTGAACACATATGTTGGGAATCTTGGGGGGAAATTCTGCAACCCCTTGCACTATAATAAGACACTCATTCAGAGGTGAACTGGGCGAGTCTCTAATTAACCATGTTATAGTAGGGTCCATGATGTCTATCCAATTGGTTTGTATGTGTGTGACTCACTTAAGAGCCTGGTTGACCATGCTGGCTACTTAGGGATACTTCACCCAATTCAGGCTATCATCTATACACCTTTCCTGATCTTAGCTAGATATAAGATAGAGATTTGGACCACATCTTTTTTATATACTAATCATAAGGATTACCGGTTTGAGGTTGTCCTACGAGGAAGAAGTGCTTTCCCCAGACAGGCCTCTCTAAGAAATGAAAAGGTTTTTATTCTAACAAATTTTGCAAGCGCACCAAAGACTCAAAACACAAGATTAATTGCATTAAGCACCAAAAGATCAAATGTGAACTGAGCTACCATCCATACAAGCACATGAGTTCAATTTTAAGACCAAACCAAATGATATTTGGTTGTTTAGTTTTAAGTGCACCAATTTCAAAAGTTCTTTTCCTTGTTTAGTTTTAACCACATGTCAAATTTATACACCAATTTGAAAGATGAGATTGTGATGTTTGGGCATACACTTTTCTTTTTAAGCACTAAAAGAAAAATGAATAGATTTTAGATTGCCTTGTTCAGTTGTTAACCACATGTCCATTTTATGCACCAATTTGAAAAGTGAAATTGTGATGTTTGGGCATACACTTTTATTTTTAAGCACCAAAAGACAAATGTATTGATTTTAGATTTAAATAATTTCTACTTCCACGCCACAAGCTATCAAGAAATTGTTAGTACCAAAAAATTCTAGCAATTTAGATATGATAATCCACAAGCATGCTAGTATTGATATAATGAATTTCTCTTTATTTTGGATTTATCTTATGTTTCAAGCCCTCCCCTCCTACAAGCAAACTGTTAAATCAATGGGGTCTTTGAAAAGTGATTTCTTTTGAAGAGTCATATGCTAAAACAACAAGGTTAGTAACGCATGCTGAATCCTAAAATTTGGCTAAGTCTAAATTTTTTAAAAAATCCTCCAAAATCTAGATTTTGCAGTTTCATTTCTAGAGATCTGAAACCACTCTCAAACATCCTGAAAGTATATATTTAAAATATAACTTAAAGTATAAGAAAGGTATTCTTATACTTAAATGTTATATTTTAAATATTTCAATTTTTTTTTTGAAAGCTGATAATTGCAAAACATTTTGAAATCTCAACTGCGACAATAAACATGCAATTGTGAAATAGAATTGTCAATTGCGAAATACCTTCTTTGATTGTGAAATAACTCCTTCAATTGCGAAATAACTCTGTCAAATGCGAAATAACTCTGTCAAATGCGAAATAACTCTATTGATTGTGAAAACTTGCAAACAGATCAGTTGTGAAATCATTTTAGCAATTGTAAAATAACCAAGATCAATTGCTGTAATAAACAGTGCAATTAAAAATTTCTTTTGTCAATTGCAAAATTCCTTTGTCAGTTGTAAAATACTTCTGTCAGATGGTGAAATTTTTTAGGCAATTGAGAAATTCTTCTGTCAGTTGTGAAATTTGTCATGCAATTAAAAAATTCTTTCGTCAATTGTGAAATTTGTCAGGCAATTGCATTAATGTATTGTCTAAAATAGAGACTGCAAAATGACTTTAATCAATTTTGAAATACAAACATCTATTGGGAAATTACAAGGAGAAATTGCGGTAATAAATCAGGAAATTGCAAATTTTTTTCATCAATTGTGAAATTCTTCCGCCAATTGTGAAATTATAGAATATCCCAAAAAACAAAAAATGATAAAACTGCAGTTGTATGACCGAGGCCGTGAAATTCTTTTGGGTGCCTGCAAACGATTATCAGGCTGTTAGATTCATGTCGTGTTTACCAAAATGTATAGGATCTATTTTTGCACACTCAAAAAATGAGGGTTAGTAGCACCGATTTGCAATGAAATAAATCAATCGGACTACTAAGAACAAACCTATGAACAATAAAATAACAAGCATCAAAGAGGAAAACAAACAAATGCAAACCACAATGTTTGAGGCTTCTATTGATTCTCTCTAATCCTTCTAATATGTTGTATGGATGGTGCTCAATGTTGGTATTGACAATATTTATGACTTGGGAGTGTTGATAAAATGAGATCAATATGATAATGATTTCACTTTATGCTTCATACAAGAATACTGCAAATTAATGGTTTACAATGATTCGAAATCCATACCTTCTTCTAATGGTTGAGAAGGGTTGATTATATACAAATGGAAATGATTTGGATGGATGAGATCGATCCCATAAATTTGAGAATAGATGGATGAGATCAAAAGGAATTGGAGAAGCAATTAGTAAACTCCAACTCTTTAACTAAAGAGAAGAGGGAATGGTTTAGTTAACTGAAGAGTTGATTCGTGAGATGCCTTTTAGAACTGAAGAGAAGGTGGAATGATTTATGCAATCACATAGATAGCACATGAGTTACCTTTTTGAACTGAAGATTTGATTTGAGTTACCTCTTTGAACTGAAGAGTTGATTTATTTGAGTATTTATTTAATTTTAGAAATTAAAATACTCAAACGCGAGATAATTCACTTCTATTTTGATTTAAAATAGAATATTTGAGTGAAATTAAACTAATTTAATTAGGAGAATAAATTAATAAGTTTAAATATTTGATTTTAAACTTCAGGAAATTTAATTTAATTAATTAATAAAGATTAATTAATTAAGGTTTATTAATTAAATAAAATTAATTATTTAATTAATTTTGGGGAAATTATTGAATGATTAGATGATTGGATTTAGAAGAAATAAGATGATTAATTAATGATTAAAAAACCATTAATTAATAGAGGAAAATTAGTAATTAAATGTAAGGATGCAAGTCTGTCCATTTTAGGGTGTCTACACTAAACAATGATCAATATAAATAAAGTCGACCATCTCCTAGCCAAAAATCAAAAGGAATAATGATGATTTTTAAAGGGGGAATTGTGTCTTATCTATGACTAAATCATATCCTCAAAAGGGTAAAGTAGTGTTATCAACATCTAAATGACAATTAGAAATTAAATCAACACCCATGTAGAATACTGATTAGTCTACCAGGCAAGTATCGACTAAGAACATAAGAAGTGTCATTAGCTATGAAGCGTAACTATTATGGAAGGTAATACCCTTAACTAATCCCTTCAAACTCAAATTATAAGAAGGTGCTTCCATCCATTCATACAAGGAGGGAAATGAATAAAAATATATCTTGCAGATCAGAGAAAGAGTTACCCACTTAATGTTGTCAGAAGAACAATCATACATAAGATTATATGAATATGAGTGAATTATAGAATAGGAGATTGAATATATCATTAGTATCAATCACAATGAATGGAGGAGTTTTGAAGTCAACCTAGAATAATATATATATGGAATCATCAATAGGGATCAATATAGATTAAAATTGATTATTAAAGAGGGGTCATATTAGAGAAGGAGATAATGGAAGGATCCTAGAGTATTATTCAAAATTGATATTGATCAAATGAAAATGGACTAAATTAATTTTTTTTTAATCTTAAGCACAAACCAAACCCTAATTGGAGGATTTAGGGAAATTCAAGTAAAGTCCCAAGTGAAGACATTACAAACATCCCTATTAGATAAGGAAGCTTTCCCTCTCAAAAGAGAAACTCTTTCACCCCAAATTCTATGTTCCTTATAGTAAAAGGATTATAGATATTGCAGATTAAGTGTTTCTTGATTTCAACCCTAAAATTATTGCAAATGCCTTCTATATTCCTTATTATGAGGAGGTCATAATGCTAAATATTTTCGATGTACTTGAATATTAGTAACTCAACCCTAATTTGTGTTCACAAGCTCTAAATAGAAAATGGTTGATCGAAGTAAGCTTTTCTACTTCAAAGTACCCAAGGGAATCTTAAGGAGTTATTTTCATACAAAGATTAGTGATCTAATTACCCTTATGGATAAGACATTAGATCTTTTTCATGCTCAAGAGTTTTCAACCATAAATGTTCAAATTTATCAAAATTATCTTGGAAAATAAACATATAAGTTAATTGGGTCAACATCCTTAACGATAATCTTCATGAGTAGATAACAAAAGTACAAAACTAAAGGAATTTCTAAATGAATCCTTACATTATTTGTTGGATTAATTAGGATATTCATCTAGGATGATTAATTAGATCCCCGTTAACTTTATTACTCTCAACTAAACTTATGAGTGTTTTTTTAATATTTAGATTGAGTTATATTTATGTCAAGTTGTCTTATAGAATATGATCAAAATAATTTCCATTCATCTTTGTGATTTTATAAGAATTCATTATAATCATTGCAATCTATTTAGTCAATCAATCAATACAGACATACCATCATGCTTTATGGATCGATCTCTTTCTCAAGGTTGCATAACACATAATCATGGATTTTTCTCTTCAAATGTGATAGGAATTTTAATTGCGGTAATTTCTAGGATCTTTTTTTATCACAAGGAATATGTAGGGTGATCAAAATAAAACAATTTCCCTAGAAGCTACTATAAATTTTTTAGAGCATAAGATCTTATTTGAAAAGCATATAGCTATTGTGAAGTTTCCCATTATTATCAACATGTATGCATGTTATTTTTAATTACATGCCAAAGGATTATATAGTGAACTATCAAGATTAACCCTATTCACAAGAACAAATTCAAGTTAGACAACTTCTAGGTATATTATGAAGATGAACATGTAGTTATAAGAAAAAAAGAGTTACTTGAGACTAAGTGCGATTTAGATAAGAGCATGCGTAGTTGTTAGTATCCTCAAGGAAATGTTAGATGCCTAGAGTGTTTTAAGTGATATTATTATAAGTGGTCCATTTCCAAATTACCTATTCTACCTATAGAGTAATCTCAAGGAGAAGAAGGTTTGTTAGAAGTTATAAATAGAACTATAACTAATAACCAATTGACATGGCTAGAAAAAAAGAAGAAAGAATTAGATATTCCTACCAAGAGAATAATTGTTGAAAATATGAAAATATTATATGGTGTTGTTATTGATGTCAAACTTGTTTGGTTAATATAAAAAGGGGAAGAATAAGTACCTAAGAAGGAGTTGTGAAATGACAAAGGGGGAGATTGTTAGCAATATGAGTTAAATGTTGTCATTTATTTCAACTTGGTATAAGGAGAGGTCTAAAAATATGTGTTCAGATGTTCCTATGATCTTTGGTGTTTCTCTTGAGTGAGTATGTGTTGTTTCCAGAAGTATTGGAAGAAAAAATATACAGGAAAGAGTATTTGAAATTTGTATGGGTGAATGATCCACATTCCTCCACATGATATGATGAGGAATTATGGTTTTGGATATAATGTCTATGTTTTGTGGATGTCTCACTATAATATTTTCAGGTTTTCAACAATTTAGTGTAGTTGGTAGTTGTCATTTGCTGACAGTGTGACTATCCATTAGGATTGGTCTGAAGGACACTCTGCATTTCTCTGTAGTTTTGTTTTTGGTTGCGTGGTTTCGAGGAAATGATAAAAATGTTTGTGCAGTGTCTCAATTCAATCTTCACATGTTGGTTTTCTCCACAATAGTTGTGATGTTTTATTTTTTGGTATTGTATCTTGTGTTGGTCTCTAGCAGACTCATTTTTCTTGTTTGGATCTTATTCCTCTAGTCCAAACTTACATTGGAGGTAGAATTTATATATTTTTATGGGTCTTACTATAGCATGTGAAGATCCACATTGAAATATTTTCATCAGATGTTGTCTTTGGGTCAACTACTTACGCTTTATATTATCTATATACATCTTATATTTGATGCCAACTCTGGAGGATGTGTTTTTTCATGAAGAATATTAGAAGAAGCTTAGGAAGATGTGTTATGATGTTTTTGGGTTTCCTTTATCTCTTAAAGTGGAATTCAATCACCATAGTTGTATTTGGTGGCTAACTTATTTGAATTATGTGTGTTATGTTCTTGGCCAACCTAGTTGAGAGTTTTGATGAATAAGTTACTATATATTGGAAATAATTTTAGCATGTTGAAGTGTGGATTGAATTTGAATTATGTGGAAGATTTTTTGGTGAAGAAGAAGTGTGAAGACCAATTTTGTGATTCTCTTTCATGATTGTATTAGAGTTGGAGATCAATGTTTGTGACAATGGATGTGTGTGTGGTGTTTGTCATGAAGTTGATTGCTTGAGAAAACGGTTCAAGGATAGTTTCATGCTTGAAGATTCAATTCATCTTTTTTTTTTATAGAAGATAGTGCATCATTTTTGTAGAATTGTGCAGATCTGAATCTTTCCCTAAAATAGCAAGCTTCAACCTACAAGTCTTTTATATCTTTCACTATGATCATTCATCTCAGCTTGTAAGGCGCTTATATCTTACCCTAAGGTTGTGCACATTAGCTTGCAAGTCAAATAAAAATAAATGAGATACCTTGAACTTGACCCTAAAACATAATTGTACTTAGTTTAGTAACTCTCATCATGTTTTTCCCACATTGGGATTTCCATGTAAAAACTAGTGTTCATGAATATGTTATTTATTGCTTTATCTTTCCTTGATTTTAAATTAAATGGATGTGAGTTCATGATTGAAAATCTTAAGTATTTTATCAAGATTGATTCACCCCCTCTTAGTTGTATGAGTGTTCAAAAATTGGTAATCTAGTAAGTTTCCTCTAGGAGAAGCTTAACTGCTTTAGGAAGGTATAGGATGGCGCAGGGAAGAGGTTACAAAGTATCAAAGTTTGATCGAACAAACTATTCCTTCTAGAAGATGATGATGGAATCTTATTTGAACTCCTATAATTTTGTATATGAGAATCTTTTGTGAAAGGTTATACCACCCCAAATGTTTCTCCTTCAACTTAAAATGAGATTAGGTTACATAAGAATAGTGGCAAGGAAATAACTACAATTATAAGTGATTTGAGAGATTCAAAACTTTTGAAGTTCATGCACTACAAATATATAAAGGAAGTTTGGGAGAAAAATAACAGTACCTATGAAGGAGATGTGAAGATGAAGTAAGTCAATATTTAGAACTTTAAGTTCAAGTTTGAGAACAGGAGGTTGTCTAAAGAAGAGAGCATTGATAATTAAATTTACTGAGTAACCAAAGAAGTGAATGAAATCAGACATATTGGAAAAATTGTGGGGAAAATGAAGCTTTGAGAATAGTGATGAGAACACTTACAAAATCCTATATAACTAAGGTATATGCCAATGAGGAATGTCATAACAAGGGCACATATACTATGGAATCATGGATCAACTCTGTGGAGAAATCTGTACTTTTTAGGTGTGGGAATTTGAATTTGATAATGTTAAGAAGGAAGGTGCAATTATAAATAGTAAGAAAGTTGAAAATGAACCTAAAACAAGTAATGATATAGATGATGCAGAAGAAAACATTATGAGAAGACTGAGGAAAGGTGTTGGACAATACAAAGGTAAGTTTCCTTTTAAATTTTTCAATTGTGGAAGAATTAGTCATTATGTTATTAGATGTAGTTTCAAAGAAGATATATATATAAGAGTTGATGATGATAATAAAAGAAAGGATAATTATAGAAGCGATGTCATAAAAAAAGAAAAGATGATAGAGATAACATCCTTCATCACTAGCAATAGGAATATTAACCTCTAGGAGGGAGGTATCCATTGAGGAGAATAAATTGTCTTTCTCAGCTCATCGACAACCTCAATAGGCTCTTCTTATGTTCTCATTATTAGTATTTAGACGATCTTTCCCAATCAGGGTATTTACTCTCTTTTGTTCTAAATTTGATATTGAGTGACCAAGAGATCTTAGCTCCATCTTCAATAGACAAGGACCCTCATACATTGTCTAAAGAATATGACTTAGTGTTTGATTATTTTATCACTATCTCCTAACTTCTCTTAGATAACGTCTCTTTGAAATCATAGGTAGTTTTTCTGCAATTTCATCAATGTGTAGGTCAAAAGTGATCATGTGCCAGATAATGGTTTTTTGTATTATTTTTATGTCCACCGGTGAAGTATCACAGTACAGCCCTATAGCCACCTCCAAAGAGTCATTACTAATAGAATTTATAAAACTTTTTAGATCAAGTGAATGATTATAGACTAGGGGACTTTTCTTATTCTTACTATTTTCCTTCTCCTTTTCCTCCCATTCCCTCTCTTTCTCATCTTTCTTTTCTTTCTTCTTCTTCTTCTTCTCCTTTTCAACATTCTTTTCTTCTTCACTTTCCATTTTCTTTTCCTTCTATTTTCTTCTAGGGATCTCTGTTAGAGAAACCTTGGTTATTTTTCTTCTAATAATGGTGATATCTCCTCTTCTTTGACCATCATCTTTCTCCTCTATGTTTCTGGTCCTCTTTCTTGTCACAAAATGATGGTTCTCCACTTTCTCTTCTGAGTTGTTACTATCATTATTGCTATCCACTTCCTCTACAACAGGTTCCAAACCTATTTTCTCCTTTGAGGAATTATTTTTTGGCTTATGTATTTTATTCTCATCCACCACATCCACTGTAGGTGTTCCCAAGGAACCAATCTTCAATAACATGGGAACATAGAGGTCGACCTAGTTGTTCTATGTGGCTATTGTGAACTTCCTTATTATAAAGGTATGTTAAAGGTCTCAGATACAAATGATAGATTTAAATTCTTGCAAAATTTCTCCATAATCTTCTCATAATACTTCTTTGACCTTTTCAAGATCATCTTGATAAGAATTTATACAATAATCGCAAACTTATGATGGAAAAACCCTCACAATTTTGGTAGTAGATCTTGTATTTCAAACCCTTGGATGCATACTTGACTCCAAGATCAATATTTTATTTTATAGTTATTGTCATTACATATGGTTATGCACTAGTTAACAAAATTACCATATTATTCTTGACTTCCCTCAATGCCAAAAGAGTGCTAGAGGATCACAATCGCGTGAAAGCCCTAATAAATTCCTTCATGATTTTGTGTGACTAGTTCAAATACATAATATATTTTTGAATCTAACTTAGAATAATCTTAAATGCATCTATGCTTATGGATAAAATCTATAAATTCTTTCTAAAATGTTGAGACATAGCTCCAGAATCTAGTGATACCCCAATTTGTATGTTGTTTGGTCACCTTAAACCTTCAATACTTTCCATGGTTCATTCAAATTTACATGGTTGATCTCTATTAAGGGTGCATGGATGTACACCCTAACATCCTCAGTGTATAAAACATCAAGTGGAACATATGAAATGCACCTTCCTTATCCATCTCCATATGGGTAATGAATGCGTCTACTTTCTTCTAGATTCTTCTTGTTATTCATTCATATGAGAAAGTGCAAGTTTAAATTCTCCTTCAAGGTCCACTATTACATCAATGTCACATCCATGTGTCTCCATATCATCCAAATATTTCTTATATTAAAATATGGTGTTCAAATCCCAATTACACACCTTAGCTATTAGATTGTTTCGTCAATAACCTTACTTTGATACCAATTATTGGAAACTTTTGGATGCTGAGAGGGAGGGGTGAATTAACATGTATTAAAACTTAACCAAGTATCAACCAATTATTCCAATTTAATTATGTGCAAAATTAAATAAATTAAACAAAAATAAAAACACATGAGGACACCAATATTTTTATGTGGAAAACCCAATGCAAGAAAAAAACCATAGTGAGAATCACACTCACTATATGAAAAATTATTACAATGTTTTAGGCTAGAGGCCAAGGAAGTGAACTAACATCATCATTACTTATCTACACATTCACGCTTTTGAAATTCACAATACACTAGACAAAATCATGCACAAACCTTTCTACTATCTCTGAAGGTTATCCCTATTATATATCAACCACAATTCAAAATAACATCAATTAGGGAGACCTAATTAAATTTAAAGTGTAATACTTAGACTGTCAACCCCAAAATCATTCTCCAAAGAATGTGGAAGATAAATAAGACTAGTGAGAGATCACATTATGTTTCAAAACCTTCCATTTAATCCTATATCATCTCCATTATCTCTACATGCTATTGCATGGACCAAAATTTCTTGAGTTAGCCCCAAAAGATAACAATATTAATGTGTGTCAGCTAAACAATCACAAATTGTAGTGCAAACCTACTGTAGATTCTCAATATAACATCACCTAACATCAACATATCAATATCTGAAAACCAAAACACCAAAGCATGTGAAAGAAAAGGAATGAAAGGAATTCTTGCAAATTGTTACATTGTTTTTGTCATGCCAAAACTCAAAACACCACAACCTTTGCTATAAAGTGAATGAAACCATCAAGCCAATATCTGACAACTTTTGACATCTACCAATAACATATTCCAACTGTAGGGTGATATGAAATAGTCTATCAGGATGCAAGCCAAAATAATAAACATAATTTATTCACTAGAATAGTTACACTTAACCATTTTTATGTTTCAGATAGCTAAAATATTCTCTAACATTCAAGCTAAGACCTGAGACATCTAAATAAACCTTATACAATCATCTCCATTAATCTTTTATTATCAATGTCTACACATGTATATAGTTGATACTGCACTACTCTAGATCACACAAGCACACTAGTGAACACAATTATGAACCATTGTTGACACCAATGACAACACAATTGTAACATAAAATTTTTTAATGAATGATGGATGATGATATGATTGAATGTAGATGTATGTTACTAAAATGTAAAGGAGGCAAATTGTGGTTGAGGAGGGTTTGAATTTTTAATTGTTATTTGTGTTGATTGTGATTAAGGGAAGATAAGATGCTCCTTTCCTTCACCCTCAAATACACAAATAGGAGATCCAATTTTGATCAACCCCAAAGGGTTAATGCATAAATGAATCCAATATTTGGAAAGAGACGAAGAAAGGGGATCTAAATTATGTGAATTGATTGATTAATATGATTAATGATAGTAATTGAAAAGAATAGGAGAAAGTACCAACCTTACAAAGTGACAGATTAAAGATTGTTGTTTTTTGAGATCTGTAGACTATTTCTAGAGATGCTGATAGTTGATACTGAACTGGAACAGAGAGATGGACAAAACCCAGAAATATTTTTTTGTTCCGATGTCGTCTTATGAAAAAGGTCAACCCTGTATCACTTTTTCCAACTTGATCTGCTCAACTTCGAAAGTGTCCCTGTTCGCACAGTCTGAAAGAAATCCGAAAAGGGTATCTAGATCTAGCCTCAGATTTACAGTCTCGAACCTGTACCTGCAAGAAATTTTTTTGTTTGTTGTTGGGGAGGGGTTTGCCTTAGTCAAACCCCAATTTAGGAATTAACCTTGAAATCAATAAAATATGGAAAGCTAACAAGTAGTAGAATTGAATCTAATAGTGAAGCTATGATATCCAATAGGTATGCTAATGTAATTCAAATGTAGCAAGTATGTAAATATGAAAGCATGGACTTTAGAAACCATAAAACTCCATGATTGTATGCTTGGAATCCACCTTGAAAGATTTTTGAGGATGTACAAAGGATCTTGAAGGAAGATCACACCATCATGGTGGCTAGATCTAGGATTTGAATAATGAATCTTGAATGTTTGCACCTAATCCCTTCAAAGGATTGAAAACTTGAATCCTTGATCTTCAATGGAGAACTTGAATGCTTGAGAGGAATAATTGAACACCTTGAGAGCTTGAGAACATGTATAACAATGGATGCTTGAACAAAATCTTGATCACCTCTTATCACTTAGTTGATAGTTTGATAATGCTTAGAGAAAAATGAGAGAGAAGGCTTCCTTTTATATGAAATTAGGGCACGATCTTCTAAGGAGACCTACATAGGATAATTAAATAATTTAAGCCTTTACCCCTAGGAGAGTACCTATATTAAATATAATTTAGGAATCAACCAATTCGGAACCTGAAACAGCCGACCCGAAAGCGGGAGAAATTTTTTTGTGAAGACCGACATCCCAGAAACCAAAATTTCTCAGGATTTGGACCCTGGGATAGGGTCAAGGTTGGCCATGTCCTAGGATAGGGCTGAGGTCGACCCTGTCCTAGGGCAGGGTTGAGGTCGACCCTGTCCTAGGAGGTTGACCATGTCCTCAGATCCTAGGATCATAGGTCAGAGACCCAGAATGCAGAATTTAGGTCAGGAAATGGAGGTTAGAAAGGCAGATCACGGGGGGAAGCCATGTCAAGATTAGGAACCCATTCAGAGGTGCTTGTCATGACCCCAAACCACTCACTTGGAAGGCTAAACTAGTCTCCTATGGAAGTGCTTCCATTTTCCGACTATACATTTAGCCCTCACTTTAGCAAGAGTATGAGTTCAACACAAACTCTTGGTAAAGGAGAACATACAGAAAAGACAATCTTATTAAAATCAAAAGGGATAAAGAAACCCTCAAGCCCCTGAGGGAATCGAGTCCTTATCATCCTTAAGATCCTGATAAGAGAGACATCACTTAGTTAAGAAAGGAGAAAAAGAGTGTGATTATCTCGCCCAATGAGAACTTATGTCCCATTGTGAACCACACAAAGG
>MU225850.1:2003414-2034213 GCA_018584345.1 Thuja plicata
TCCTAAGGAAAGGAGTGGAAGACTCGGGATCAAAGGAACCCATAAGTCTATGGCTTCTTCTAACCGAAATACTATAAGTAGGACTAGATGTAGTAAAGCTCATACACCAATACAATGCAAATGAACTAATAAATTTTTTTAGATCTATTCAATTGAAATGTAATTTGAAAGAACATGCAAGATCTAACACACACAATGCAAATCTAACACCAAAAAGAAAGAGTTGTCTATCGCGGGTTCACCAAAATGTAACATAAAATTTTTTAATGAATGATGGATGATGATATGATTGAATGTAGATGTATGTTACTAAAATGTAAAGGAGGAAAATTGTGGTTTAGGAGGGTTTTAATTGTTAATTGTTGTTTGTGTTGATTGTAATTAAGGGAAGATAAGATGTTCCTTTCCTTCACCCTCAAATACACAAATAGGAGATCCAATTTTGATCAACCCCAAAGGGTTAATGCACAAATGAATCCAATATTTGGAAAGAGACCAAGAAAGGGGATCTAAATTCTATGAATTGATTGATTAATATGATTAATGATAGTGATTGAAAAGAATAGGAGAAAGTACCAACCTTACAAAGTGGTAGATCAAAGATTGCTATTTTTTGAGATCTGTAGACTATTTTTGGAGATGCTGACAGTTGATACTGAACCGGAACAGAGAGACGGACAAAACCCATAAATATTTTTTTGTTCTGATGTCGTCTTATGAAAAAGGTTGACCCTGTACCACTTTTTCCAACTTGATCTGCTCAACTCTGAAAGTGTCCCTGTTTGCACAGTCTGAAAGAAATCTGAAAAGGGTATCTAGATCTGGCCTTAAATTTATAGTCCTGAACCTATACCTGCAAGAAAAATGTTTGTTTGTTGTTGGGGAGGGGTTTGCCTTAGTCAAACCCTGATTTAGGAATTAACCTTGAAATCAATAAAATATGGAAAGCTAACAAGTAGTAGAATTGAATCTAATAGTGAAGCTATGATATCCAATAAGTATGCTAATGTAATTCAAATGTAGCAAGTATGTAAATATGAAAGCATGGACTTTAGAAATCATAAAAATCCATGATTGTATGCTTGGAATCCACCTTGAAATAGTTTTGAGGATGTACGAAGGATCTTGAAGGAAGATCACACCATCATGATGGCTAGATCTAGGATTTGAATAATGAATCTTGAATGTTTGTACCTAATCCCTTCAAAGGCTTGAAAGCTTGAATCCTTGATCTTCAATGGAGAACTTGAATGCTTGAGAGGAAGACTTGAACACCTTGAGAGCTTGAGAACATGTAGAACAATGGATGCTTGAACAAAATCTTGATCACCTCTTATCACTTAGTTGATAGTTTGATAATGCTTAGATAAAAATGAGAGAGAAGGCTTCCTTTTATATGAAATTAGGGCACAATCTTCTAAGGAGGCCTACATAGGATAATTAAATAATAATTTAAGCCTTTACCCATAGGAGAGGACCTATATTAAATATAATTTAGGAATCAACCAATTTGGAACCTGAAATAGCCAACTCGGAAGCGGGAGAAAACTTTTTGTGAAGACTGACATCCCAGAAACCAAAATTTCTCAGGATTTGGACCCTGGGACAGGGTCGAGGTTGGCCCTGTCCTAGGATAGGGCTGAGGTCGACCCTGTCCTAGGGTAGGGTCAAGGTCAACCTTGTCCTAGGAGGTTGACGCTATCCTCAGATCCCAGGATCACAGGTTAGAGACCCAGAATGCAAAATTTAGGTCAGGAAATGGAGGTTAGAAAGGCAGATCAGGGGGGAAGCCATGTCAAGATCAAGAACCCATTCAGAGGCACTTGTCATGACCCCAAACCACTCACTCGGAAGGATAAACTAGTCTCCTATGGAAGTGCTTCCATTTTATGACTATACAACAATATTCATATTTTATTTAGTCTCCCCCTTTTTCATTAATAAAAACACTTATAAAGTCTTTGCATCATCAATATAATTGCCCCCCTTTGACATTGAGGAAAAATGATGACCCCAAAAGCACTATACAAACTTTGTGTTACCATACATTACTCCTATTGAGACCAAAAACCATAGCTACAACATATCCTTCACTTATCCTAATACACATTTTTCTTCTACAGAATTTACAAACTTTCCCTCTAACTCTATCATCTCCCCTTTAGGGAATGCACCAAAAATGAATGCAATAGAAAACCAAAATTGCATTCCAAGAGATTTTTACTTTTTGGTCCTACTACCAAAAACTTAGGTAGCTCACTTGGATGGAGGTATTATGCCTTTGTGTACAATTTTGAGCTAAGCCCAAGTAGTCTTTCAATAATCGACAGTGGAGGTCAACATGTTACATTGATTGTAAACCCTCAGAAGGAAGTCTTCTACATCTCTGTTATGTTGATATCAGAATGTTGATAGATGACATTGATGATGATATTATAGAGTATGGTTGTCATTGCTGGAAAAACATTACATAGGTAAGAAAATTTTGTGTAAGTAAATGAAGTTATACCAACTGGTACATAGTAATATCCAATTGATAAGAAGAAGTTTAGTCAGAAAGGTAACCGCCAGTGAAGAGGATAACAGGTGAAGGACATATCAGTTAAGGAAGACACGTTTACTATCGGTACATTGGAAGGTATAAAGATATAAGGTATAATAAGATTTGTGACCATGCCTCTTAGGTCACACTGAAAAAGGAATAAGTGAAGATGCCACCAACTGGTCAGTTAAGTGAACAGGTAAAACCAAAGGTTATTGAGCAATTTTGATCAATTGGCTAAATTGACTATGAAAGTGGACGATTCAATGAATTTGGAAACCATGAAAAACATAGTACACTATTTAAAGAGTTGAATAAGTCAATTCTTAGGGAGGTTGACATAGATTTGATTATAAAACCAAGGAATATTTTGGCCAATAATATTGAAGGAATATTTCACATTGGAGATAACAACTTAAAGTTTGTTATGGACGACGCGGTAAGGATTTAATGTTTCTATGAGTTAGTTATGATTTAAAAAGATATTTTGAGGGAAACATAAACCCTAATTAGGATTAAAGTTGAAGGTGAAAGGCTATAAGATAATAGCTTCTACTATTGTGAAAATTTTTATGTTATGTCTTTGGGAAGAAGTTGAAGTGTTGTTTAAAAGTAAGATCTTGGACAACGATTACAAAGCTATTTCTAGAGAAGGTTTAGGATCAAATTTAGAACAAGAACAAAGAATCAAAGGATCTGATTAGCATTTAGGAGTGCATATCACAGGTCAACTTTTATTGTTGTATTCCTAATAGTTTCAACAATTTAAAATCCCTTAATAGGGTAGTCTCGAGCAAGATTTTATTGTAAATCCCTTAATAGGGTGAACACTATAATAGTGAGATTAAATCCTCTAAGAATTTAGTCTATAATAGGAATTTAGATAATTCTAATTAGGTATCAGTCACTCCTAATAGGGTGATTCACCTAGAAAGTGACATATTGTAAGCTCCTAACATAGCACTATTTTATAGTACAGTGAGAAGATTGTCACTGTGGTTTTTCCCTCTGACCAAGGGTTTCCATGATAAAATATGAGTGTTGTGTGTATGGATGTGTTTTCATTTCACTTTTACTTTAAAGTTATAGTTATATATTTCATAGTTTGGAAGTTTCTTTTTCTGTTGTTTAAAGGTATAAGTAAAAGTCTAAATTTTTTATTAACCCTGATACACCCCCTCTCAGTACCTATTATTTCCAAAAATTGGTATCATAGCTCAAATTCTCTAGAGGAAAAAATTTGACAACTCTGGGAGTAGATCCAAGGAGATGGAAAGTTATAGGTATGAAAGATAGTTGGAGGCAACCAATGAGATGATTGAGGATTTAAAGAACAAGCTTAAGACTTCATTGGAAAAAAGGAAAGAATTGTCTGAAAAACTAAAAGGAAGTCTAGACAACATTGATGAAGTATCTAAAGGAAGTGTTAACTCTGAAGAAGATGAGGCTTCAATAGAAGATCTGATGGAAAAGAAAAAGATCCTGACTAAAGAAGTAACAAAGATGAGAAGAGAACAAGAAAGTCAAGCCATAAGGATGTGTGAAGTGATTGAAGGCATGAAAACTGTTGAAGATGCAAAAAGAACTGCTAAAACTACAAAAAAGAATGTTGAATATTTGATAAGAGAAAATGATATTATACTTGAAAGATTGACACATGAGAACCATGAATTGAATGAACAAATAAGTGACAACGGTGATGAAAACTTACAAATGTGTGCTGAAAATGAAACAATGGGATAAGAGAATGAACAACTGAAACAAGACTTGAAGATTGAGAGAGAGATAAATTAAAAAATTAAGGAATAAGAATAAAGCCTACAGAATATTGATGAGCAATTGAAGAATCAAAGGTGACCTAGAGATACTTCTAGCCTAGGATATACCAGTGACAAAAAATATGAAAAAGGAGAATCATCCAAGCATGGTGCTAAACAACAATCAAAGATTCCTAAGGTTTATACTAGTGCACAAGATAAGAAGCATATTAAACCTACTTGTTACAATTGTGGAAAGCCTCGATACACTGTTGATGTATGTAGAAGCAAACTGGTGAATGATCCAAGAATTAATTTTTTTAATGGTTATTGTTACAATTGTAATAAGTATGGTCATCAATATTATGAGTGAAGATCAAGGACAAATAGTAGATCATTTGAAAGGAGTTTCAATGGGTACTTTTATACATACAATAAATTTGGACACAAGGAAAAAAATTGCAGATCAAGGACACCTAAAAAATTGGTGTATGTTCTAAGAAGAGAAGGAAACATGAATGTGTAGACCTTATGGCAAGACATGTTGTCAATTAGTGTCAAAACACTTAGTCATCCAGCATCGCCCGAGTGATTAGTATTGCCCGAGTGAACAACATCGCCTAAGTGATCAGTATTTCCTGAGTAACCAGCATCACTTGAGTGATCAGTGTGACCCGAGTGATCAACATATTGCCCGAGTATCAGTTTATCACTTGAGTAGACTTCTAGACCCGAGTGACAGTATTGGGCTGACTTTGCATATATTGTTTGATATCATAATGTCTAATGGAAGCCAACTTATGAAGTTATTTATTTGGATAAGATATATATGTAAGACACTTTGTTTATCCAAATAGTGTGTGTGAATAAGTATATATGAAAATATGAAGTGGCATATTGATTAGAAAATTGTAGAAGTATACAGTACAACAGAGTCTCATCCATCACATTTAGGTTATTAGTTATATTCAAAAGGATCTCATTCAGAAAATCAAAGTTACACAAGCAAATCATCTACTAGTTCATTCTAACTAGAAAAATCCTCTAACCAGCTGGACCTAACAATATATATAACATTGGATCATCTAATAGCATGGAGCACGAGAGGGAAGGAGGAGGAGGAGAGAGAGAGGAGGTGGGAATTCAAATTTTGAAATCTAATTCTGGAGAAAAGATGGAAGCTGAGGGACCTACTGCTGGATCTTCGATAGAAGGTGTAGAGAATGCTGTCAGATCAGCAGAAAAGGCAGGAGAATCAACGGTGCTTCCATCCAGCGGGGAAAATGGGTCATATATGGGACCAAAGGTGAAAAATCCAAAAAATTCAAATGAAGGGAGAGATTCGTCCTAAGAAAAGTCACATGATCTCTCTGTGAATCTAGGGAAAGGCAAGTGGGCGGGCCTCTTTGGCATAAAACCATTAGGAAAGTCCATCTTCCCCAAAGTGGATATATTATATAACCCACTGAAAGGTGAGATTGGTATTAAGATACCAGATCAGTTAGTCGACCACACGGTCTCTATCATGGCCTCTACCCTAGCAGGAAAAATTTTGGGCCCTAGACCGAATATACTGGAAGGTCAAGTTGATGTTTCAGATATGCTGAAAGGTTTCTTCTCCTTTGTGTTTTCAAATGGGGAAGATCTTTCAAAATTTCTGTGTGGGGGACCTTGGATGATGGGAAAATCTTCTCTGTCACTGCAAAAGTGGACAACGAGTCTAGACTATGATGAAAGATTTTTCACGGCGGAACTAGTTTGGATCTGTCTTCCTGGAATGCCTTTGGAATACTAGCATGAAGATATATTAATAGCTATTGTAGGTTCCTTTGGGGAACTCTTATCTATTGATCCAATGACTGAAGCTAGAACTAGACAAGTTTATGCAAGAATATGTGTAAACATTCAATAGAATGTTGACCTCCCTCAGGTTATATCTCTGAATTTGAAACTAGGGACATGGAATCAGGAGATATAATATGAATCGATGCCTTTTACATATTTTACTTGTAAGAAATTGGGTCATTGGGCAAAACACTACCCTCAAAAAACCCAAAAGGAAAAAAAGAAGGATCAGGAGAAAACAAAAGGATAAAGAATGGAGTGGAAAAGAAAAATAGAGGAAACACAGGTGACCTCGATCTTTCTGGAAGGAAATGAGTCCTCCCAGTAGGAGCAAAAAGGTGAAGATGTCCAAGAAAATGATAAGCAAGCCTCCCATGAAACTTCAAGCAAAACAACAGAAGAAAGAGGGGAGATCACCAAAGTTGAAACAAAACAAAATGATAAAGAAAAAGAAGACAAAGTTACTATGTTAAAAGGAGAAGAGAAAGAGAGGTACTATGAAGAAGAGAAGGAGATGGTAGTAAAGGAAAAACAATGGTCAGTAGAAAAATAGAAGAAGGCAAATGAATTAATTAGGGAAAGTAAAGTTGACTCTCCAATAGACTTAAACTAGAAAGAGAAACAGAAGGAGGAGGAAGAAGTAGAGGAAAAGTTGTGGTCAACTGTGGGTTCAAAGAAGGGATCAAATAAGAAAAACCCAAAATCCCTTGAGGGAAGGCAAATTACCTTTGAATAAAACTTAAGCTCTGGAAAGAAAGCTGAGAGTTCATCTATGGGGAAATCAAACAAGAAGGTAGGAGGCCAAAAACCATGAGTTCTAACTAGACAACATAAAGCAGATATAGGAACTCCAAAACAAGAAAAAGGAAGAAGGTTAGAGAAAACTCAAAGGGAGGAGGAAGAAAAATAGAACATTGCTGATGGAAAACAATTAACTATCCATCAGGTTTGTACCCCAATCCTTAAATGAAGATTATCTCATGGAATATTAGAGGACTCAATAGTCCTCATAAGAAAGATGTAGTTAGGAATATAGTTAGAGACTCTAAACCTGATATTCTCTTGATCAAAGAAACTAAAATGAGCAAAGATAAGATAGAAAGTATGAAGCTGGTTAAACATGGAAAATGCATTGGCAGCAGTTCGGAAGGGGCCTCGAGAGATCTGGCTATCTTCTGGAACCAATCTTGTTTTGATTGTAAGCTCCTTAAAGAAGCTAAAAATTTCATTATTGCTGATCTTAGGAGTTTAAAGGACAACTTTTCTTGGACTTTAATCAATTTTTATGCTCCAAATACTAAGACAGGAAGACTTAAGTTATGGAATAACTGGCATGAGCAGATGGAAGGAAGAAGAGATAACAATTTCATCATTATGGGAGACTTCAACACCCCTCTTAAGAAGGAAGATAAAAAAGGAGGTAATTTAGCCCAAGTGGAAAGTATAGTTGACTTTATTAATTTAATTATCAATGAAGGGATGATGGATGTTGATCTAGAAGGGATAAAATACACTTGGTCTAATTGCAGGGTGGGAGAGGACCTAATACAAGTTAAGTTGGATAGGGCTTTGATAAATCTGGAATGGTATACTAAGTTTTCTTGTGCCCTTTCCTCCCTTACAAGAATTGGATTGGATCATTTCCCTATTTCCCTCAATGTCTCTCCATTTGTTGGGAAAAGAAATGCTCCTTTTAGATTTGAGAAGATGTGGCTAGACTATCCTGATATGGAAAATAAAATTAGGGAGTGGTGGAATTTTGAGGTGGAAGAAATAGCTATGTTCAAAGTGGTCAAGAAACTGGCTAATGTCAAAACAAATGTTAAAAGATTGAATAAGCATACTTATGGAGATATTTTCCAAGAAAAAATTAAGTCCCAAATGGAACTGAATGATATCTAGGAGGAAATTCAAAGGAATGGTTTATCTGAAAATCTAAGAAGTCCAGAGAATATACTTCATAATATTATAGTCTGGCTTAAAGAAGGAGATAAGAATACAAGATTATTTCATCTCACTGCTCTTAAACATAAGGATATAAATAGAATCCATTCTTTTTCCATAAGAAATGGAAAAATAACCAAAGATGAAGAAATAAGGGAAGAAATGGTGAGTTATTTTGTGTCCTTACTCTCTAAAGATCAAAGCCTTGACATGGTTGAGCAGAGGAACCTTCTAGCTTCTATCCCACACATTCTGGACTCAGCTGCTAATGCTCTCTTAAAATCTATTCCTTCAAAGACTGAAATTAAGAAGGCTATCCTCTCCTTTGAAGGAGAGAAATCCCCTGGCCCGGATGGGTTTCAGATGTTCTTTTTCCAGTAGTTTTGGAGTATTGTTGGGAGAAATTTTTGTTCTGCTATTAAAGAATTTTTTGGCACTAAATCTATCCTCAGGGAAATCAATTCAATGTTTATTTCTCTCATCCCAAAAAAATCTAGAGCGGACATGGTTGATGGCTTTAAACCTATAAGCCTGTGCAATTCTCTTTATAAAATCATTTCGAAGGTTATGACGTCCAAAATTTTGAGATTACTACCAAATCTTATCTCACCTCAACATAATGGGTTTGTCCCTAGAAGAGAAATTCTTGATTCTATTATGGTTGTGCATGAGAATATTTATTCCCTT
The DNA here is from genome assembly GCA_018584345.1 of Thuja plicata. Classification (NCBI taxonomy): domain Eukaryota; kingdom Viridiplantae; phylum Streptophyta; class Pinopsida; order Cupressales; family Cupressaceae; genus Thuja; species Thuja plicata. The sequence continues at coordinate 2,012,190 of MU225850.1, forward strand.
CAAGCCTCTAAAAAATAGGGTTTTTTGATCAAACTGGACCTGTCCAAAGCTTATGACAAAGTGGACTGGTCTTTCCTGTCTAAAATTCTTAGCTCCTTTAGATTTGATAAAGATGTAATAAGAATGATAATGCAATTGGTTACTATGGTGTCTTCCTTGGTGGTGGTAAATGGAGGATCCTCCATCTTCTTCCACCCCTCTAGAGGTCTTAGACAAGGTGATCCCATTTCCCCTATTCTCTTTGCTATAATGGCAGAAAGTCTTGGGAGGTCCATAAAAAGCTTGGTTTTATCAGGTCAGATTTCTGGTCTCCAACCTTCTTCAGCTCAGCATAAGTGCTCTCATGAGTAATTTGTGGATGATACTATTACGGTGGGAGAGGCCTTTGTAATGGAAGCTAGGAACATGAAAAAGGCCTTGAACAATTACACTAAAGCTTCAGGTCAATCTATTAACTGGAAGAAGAGTTCCATATTTTTTTGTAATACCCCTGAAGATAGACAAAGGAAGATCTCCTCTATTTTGGGACACAAGATAGGGACTCTTCCATCTACCTATTTGGGTCTCCCTCTTTGCCTTAAACCTAATGAAGCCTTCTGGAATGGCATTATTGACCGATTTCATAATAAGTTGGCTGGATGGAAATTTTCTACTCTTAGCCAAGCAGGAAAAGTTCAACTTTTGAAATCTACTCTTCAAAATCTTCTAGTCTACACTCTTAGTCTGTTTAAAATTCCTCAAAAATATACTGACTTGATTGAAAAAATTTAGAAAATAATTTCTTTGGTCTGGAGTGGAAGAGAAGAAGAGGTTAAGCCTTGTGGCCTAGGAGGTGGTGTGTAAACCTAAGAAATGGGGTGGGCTTGGCATCAGAAGTATCAAAAATACAAATAAGTTTTTGCTAGCAAAATAGTGCTGGAGAATCTTTGAAGGAGAGAAGGAATGGAACACTATCATCAAGAGAAAGTACCACTTAACCACTCTAGAGGAAGTGCTTAGGGACCCTTCAGAGATCAATGGCTCTTTCATCTGGAATAGTATAAGAAAAAAGTAGGGATTTGATCAGAAAAGGGGCTAGATGGAAGCTGAGAAATGGCAGGAAAATCAATTTCTAGACAGATAAATTATTGAAGGAAGAAGCCCTTAGTGACAAGAAATAATGGATGCCAATGATTGCAGATTGTATTGAAATTGTTGGAGAGAAGGTTTCTGATTATTGGATCAATGATAAATGGGTAGACCTTAGTTCCTTTGATGATTCTCTTCATTTGGTTAGTAAGTTTCTCTCTCCCTTGTTTATTAGACCTAATAGACAAGATTCTTTGATCTGGGGGCCAGAGGCTAATGGAAAATTCTCTATCTCTTTTGCCTCTACTCTTCTGTTCCAAAAGGATAACAACTGTTCTAGCTGTCAGGTATGGAACAACATTCTTATTCCTAAAATAAACATGTTCTTCTAGCTTCTTGTTCAGAATAAAATGCTTACAGTGGATAATCTTTGCAAAAGGGGATTTAGTATGCCTAACAGATGTATCCTCTACTATTTTGAAGCTGAAAACTATAATCATATAATGATTCATTGTCCCTACTCCAGTAAAGTCTAGAATTTAGTGCTTAATGTCATTAAGCTAGAGTGGGTCAAACCTTATAATTTCTAGGATATGGTTAAACAATGGAACTATCCCCTTAAGGGTAAAGAAGCCAAAGATATTTGGAAGCTAATCCTGCCTCACTTCACATGTAGAATATGGAAGGAAAGAAAGAATATAATCTTCAGAGAAAAAATCTCCCCCTATCAAATTGTGGCTAATAGTGTGTGTAGAAGTCTTCTGGAAAATTTTAAAAATCAGCTATCTAGAGACTCCCCCTACAAGAATTCTCTCTATATCAGAGATATATTAATGAACTCTCAGGTGCAGAAAGACAATAACTTAAACTTGAGGGAAAATACCAGATGGAGTGCCCCTCCGAGTGGCCGGGTCAAAGGGAATTTTGATGGGGCTACTAAAGGGAATCTGGGGACTGCTGGAGTGGGAGGCCTAATAAGAGATTCTGCTGGAAATTTTCTGGGAGCTATGACGGCTCCGCTGGGAGTTTAGAAAAACCATACAGCCAAAGCCATGGCTGCCCTTCACATGGTTATGTTGGCCAAAGATATGGGCTTCTCTAAACTATGGTTGGAGGGAGATTCTTTGAATATAATTAATTGTATAAAAGGCACTCATGAAGCTTCATGGACAATAAGCCATATCATTGAAAAAATCAAATCCATTTTGTCCAATTTTGAAGATTACCATACTTCACATGTTTTTAGAGAAGGTAATATGACGACAGATGGCCTAGCAAATGTGGGAGTATTAATTGATGTCATGCAATCATGGCGAGGTGAGGCAGATTTTTAAATGGAGATGGTTAGTCTTATCAGGTATGACAGGATGAACAGTATTGAAGGAGTTATAAATAAACATAATTAATGATGAGGTCATATTTAATTATTAAAATTAATGTGTGTTGTCATTTGAAGGAAAGATGATTAATAATAATTGTCACACTGCACACTTTCTGGGTGTTAAACTGGAACTGGAACAATAACTATAGTAAAGCTTGACAGAATCCTGCGTTCAATACTGCAAAGTATCTGCATTTTTAGAAAGAAATAAGAACAATGGGAGGAGGTCATAAGAGGGAGGAGACGATTGACTGCACCAAATGGAAAGAGAAGAAGAAGGTCTGGAGAAGGTTGAAAAAGGGAGGTGTTTCTCAGTATCTGGAGAAGCTCCATGGCTGGGATACAGAGATGACAAAAAAGTTTGCAGAGGGTTGGAAGGACGGGAAAGTGAACCTATGGGGGAAATATTTTACTCTCTCCATGAGGGTTATTTATGAAATTACGGGCTTGTCTTGTGAGGGTACAAAATTCTATAGGGACAATAAGAGGGCAGGAACTCAAGCTTTCAAGATTTTCCCAAAAACTGAAGATGAAGAGGCCCTTCTTAGTAAAGGGACGGGGGATCATGTTGATATCCAAAAAATTAAATCCCACTGGGTTGACATTCTCATAGTTATGATCAAGTATTTTACTTTGGATGGTAGATACTCTAAAATTTACAATTTTCACTTCATCCTGTCTAACCACTTCAGGCATGGTAAAAAGATTTTGTTCCCTTTTTATCTCCTGAGTTCATTGCATAACAGCGTGACAGAGCATAGAAAGAAATCGAGTAACCCGGTGCTCCTTGTGGGGCTCATTCTGTTAATTTTTGAGTATGCCCGCAACCATATCCCAGAACCTATTCCCAAGAGGGTTAAAGAGATTAGGAGGCAGGTTAAGCAGGAAAGTAAAAAATAGAGTTTGAAGAAAAGGGTTAAAACAAAGAAGAGGGAAAATCCAAAAATACAGGAGGAGACTGATGATGAAACCCTAGAAAATCAGGGAAAAGATAAAGAGAACCAACATGATGAAGACTATGAGACTAATAAAGAGAATCTGGAAAAGTAGAAAGATGATCAGAGGAGTAAGGAGTACTCTCAGATGGAAGAGGAGGAAATACCTATTACTAATGAAGAGGGCAAGGGCGCTGAAGCTAGTAAAAAAGAAATAGAAATTGAGGGAGATGGAAAAGAGGGAGATGAAAAAGAGGACAAGAAGAGTGAGGATGAAGGTGAGGAGGGTCAAAATAAGCAGCTGACTTTAAAGGCTGAGAAAAGGAATAGTAAGAAATGGAGAATGGGCCCAAAAGAGGTCAGTTATGATAGAGATGATGACAAAATCCTGAAAAGAAAAGTGGACTATGGGGCGAATATGGAAGATTGGCTTAGTGAGGAGATGAAGATTATGAAGCAACAATTGACTGAGATGCAAGAGGAAATGGAGCCTTTCAAATCCAAGGTTGAGGAAATGGAGAAAAATCTGATGATTAAGGTAAATGACAGTAACAGAGATGAGGAGTTCACTACTAGAGTTAATGAGACTGTGGAAGAAAAGATAAAAGAAATGAAAGAACAAATAAGCCACAATGGGCACATGATATGGGTCATCCTTAAGCACAACAATGATGGGAATCAAGTTTAATTTTAGAACCTGAAAGTGTTATACACTTATTTGGAAAGAAGCCTGCTGGAAAATAAAACAATTACCATTGATGATAAGGCAGGAAGTTCGGGCCCTGGTTCTAGAACCCAAAGTGGTATTAAAAGAAAAGTCCCTGAGATCCTGAAAGAGATTCTTGAGCTGAAGGAGTCCATAGAAAAAAATGAAAGAAATGCAGAAGGAGGCAGAGGAATCCTACCAGAAAATGATGTAATGTTTTTTCTTCAGATCTGGAAATTTTGCTGGAAATTGTGCTAGTCTTTGTGCTAGAAACTGTGCGTTCTTTTGGAAGTTCTTGTAATTTCCTATTTTCATTCTAGGGTTCCTTTTTGGGTCTTGCCTTTTGTTTAATGCAGGATTTCTACGTTTGTATGTGCCTTTGATGCTTATCTATAGTAGCTTATTGTAAAAGGTTTCAGGGTCCTTTCAAAACATGTATTTACCTTAATCAAAAACAATATTTTATAAATATTTTAATAGAGTTACATACTTATTGTATTGTATTAAATCCTTTAACAAGGTGGAATTAACAGTCCTTATTGCTCCTAATAGGGCAGGCCATTAGAAGTGGTCAATGTAAGCTCTAACATGCTAAATTTATACCGCAGTACTAAATCTTGTGGGTATCTTTCCCACCCCAATTTTAATTTCTATTTGGAAGGTTTTTGGGTAATTAAATATTATTTCATGTGTTATTTATGATTCTTTCCTTTTATTTCTATGCATGCAATTAGATTATATAATCTAATTGTCAATAAAGAAGATTAAGTTTTATTGGTTCTTGATTCACCCCCCCTCTCAATCACTGTGCATATAATATTTCCAACAATTGGTATCAGAGCTAAAGGTTCTCTTAACATAAATTTAACAGCTTGAGAAAAGATCAGAGGCAATGGAAATATATAGACTGGAGAAATCCATTTAAAATGAAAAGATAGATTTACAAATGGCCATGGATCAGATCAAGAAACTCAAAGAGAAGCTCTCTCTTTCCCTGAAAAGAAGAAAAGATTTAGCAGTACAAATGAATGACAAGAATTACATAGAAGAAATAATTGAATATTTTTGCAAAGACATAAGTTCTGAAGAAGCTGATGCAACCATTGAAGACTTGCTCACAAAGAATCTCAATTTACATGAAGAAGTCAAAATTTTTAAAAGAGAACAAGAAATTCATTCAGTCAGATTATGTGAATTCATAGAGAAAAAGAATCAATAAGAAGATGAAATTTTTTTTGCACAAGAAGATAAGAGATTTCTGAGTACAAGATTAGAAGAAAAAGAAAAAGAAATCCATCATTTGTCACTCCAGCAAGAAGATTTAGCAAATCAACTCAATAATGCAAAATAATAAGTTATCAACCTAAGGACAGAAATGAAAGACTGCAGAATGATCTCAACACTGAAAGGAAAACCAATGAAAGTATTATGAATTCATAAGGTAGTATAGACCATTCAACAGAAATTAGACATCATGGACAAACTATACTAGGTTATAGTGAACAAGGTGAACCCTCAAAGCAAGGAGCTCAAAAGAACATGAAACCTACTTGTAACCACTGTGGTAAGTTAGGGAATACATAAAATAAATGTTGGAGAAATGGAAAATCAAACTTTAATGGTAAATGCTACTGTTGCAACAAACATGGACATATAGCAAGTGAATGCACTGAGAAACCCAATTTTGAAGGAAAATGTTTCAAATGTAACAAACAGGGTCATAGATCTTCCGAGTGCAGAACTAAGAAATGGAACCTTGGTGAACAATTGGCCAAAGCAATTTTTGGTTGGGATTACAACACATGGTACAAATGTTTTCATTATGGAGAATATGGACACATTGGTGCAAATTTTACAAAGACTAACCTCCAAAAAATAAATCCTACTAAAAGATGTTATGTGTGTAAACAACTCGATCATCTAAGCAAAAATTATATGAACAAAGAAAAAGTAGATACTGGTTTTGAGAAAGGCAAATCAAAGATCTCTGAATTCAAAACTTAGATGAGTCAACAATGGGTAAGGAAGTATCCTGGAAATTCAGACCAAAGCAATGAAGGATCTAATGGCACCCAAAACACTGAGTTGGGTGGATATACCATCACATAATAGAGGTGCAAGGAGATGAATGGAAATATGCATTAAAGCCATCATAAATCACTTCCAGATATGCTAGCAATTCCAAATCTGCATATTGATGCATTAGGACATATTATGGTGCCAACTGAGTCAGGATCTCAGTTGCACCCAAGCTCCTCTAGCTTAACCGAGCTGAGTCGGGTTATATAAGAGTTGGGAAGTTAGATTTTGCCAAGCTTCTGAGTAAGCCTGAGAGAACTACCTAAGCTACTATGTATGGAGCATTTAATGAAATACTTAAATGGTAAAAAATATTATAAATAATGAATTGGAAAGGTTATTGTTTACAAAGATTTTAGTTTGCAGAGAAATTCAGAGCCCTTAGTGATTCAGAGTGAATTTGTGTTTGAAAGCGATGTTTGATCAAATTGTTTGAGCAATATGTCATCCACATCTAGTAGAAAAGTTAAGAAAGGATCTGAGATGTTGGTGAGAATTTTTGTCTGTAACCCTCCAGAGTTTAAGCTTCATCTAGCAGTTGTAGAGGAGATAGATCCATTGGGAGCTCATTCCCTAATTCCTCCAAGGGTATTATTGGTCAATGAAATTCGAAGCTTCTATCATTGTAACATCTAGGAGATTGGAACAATTGAGATGAATCAAGAATATGAGAAAATGTGCGTAGACAGGAATTTGAAGCCCGAGCACAAGCATCTTGAGGTTAAAGGTTTAAACCACATCTTGCACATGCCGAAGAATTTCCAAATCAAGTGGATTAGATTTGTTCTTAGCCATGCTCATGACATGAAGCTATGGTTGGATCAGCCTGTGAAGATCACAAAGATAATGATACACTAAATAATAGGGTATCCTATTCTCAAAAAATCCAAGGCTACCAAAACCCTTACCAGAGATAAGCTAGTTGAGTTAACTCTTGCTGAGTGGGACGATAGAGGCATGAGAATAAATGGAGTTATTGACTTGGAATTGAAGTTTGGGATTCATGTGATAGATCATAAGATATCTAGTTCTAGTAGACCTAATAGTGTACCTTGTGAAGCTTTGGACTTAGCATACAAGGTGCTGAAGAAAAATCTAGTATTTGACCTAGCCAAGTTGTGGCTCATCCAGCTAAGAAAGAATATGGAAAGCATCCAGACATCCAAGACAAATCCATGTAAGTTTGGTTCTCTTCGGATCTTCATATTATTTTATGTTCAGAAATTATTTCCTTCCAAGGGCACAGTAGTATGGAAGAAGGATAGACCCATAATTCATCAGATAAATGAATTCATAACTGAGTTAGGAGATAATTTGAGAATATCATGGATGGATATTTTGATAACTTCAGATAGAAGATGCATAGTAGATATAGAATACCTAAACAACTAGTTGAAGATTATAAGGATGATATTTGTTTCCTAGTTGACTGTGATAAGGTTTACATACAAGCAGTAAAGCCTAGGGTTGCATGGGTGAAACCTCTTGCATATGAGGTTAACATAGATGAAACAAGAAATATCATTAAGGCTCTTGTGAATGAACCTGTCAATCCAAAGGCACCATACTTTGGTACCTATGAAAAGAAAAAAGCAGGATATCTATAGAGATAGAGATTCCTAAGATTTTGAAAAGAGGAAAGAAGAGGTTAGACAAGTTTGAAAAGAAATATAGAAAGACCCCTGACTCTCCTTCTATCAATGAGAATAAAATGGATACAATTAAGATAGAGGATGATGAACCTGAGAAAGAAAAGGAAGAGTTGTTAATCTCTAAGTTTTGTTGATTATTAGTGTCCTACACTTAGTCATTTATGTAGGTAGGTTAGCTAGTCATCATTGCAGCTGAGCTATCCCGTATAGGCCGAGCTATCTGGCATAATAATTTTTGAGCAGATTTATGGTTGCCAAGTGACTCGACAATCAAGAAAAAGTTGATCATGTTCATCCTGAGCACCAAAGACTTAAGTGCTTAGCAAGACAATTTTGACATACATGTCAGAAATGACACAAACTTTAAGGTAAATTATTTGTGCGGACTTATGAGAGTTTTGGGATGACATATGTGAGCATTTAATATTCTCTATGGAGTTAATTATGCATTTAATTGTTTTATCCTATGCATGGCATGAAGCCAATCATAAAATTAGAATGCCTTGGAGGCATAAGTATTATATATTGTTCGTTGATCTAGATCTCGTTGCCAGATTCACAAAGACATATAAGATTGCTTCTTACCCTAATTTTGTAAGGTGTGGAAGAAGTGTGTGCATTCATTAGAGATGTGCAAAGGGTTATTTTGTGATAGAAGCATAGATCTAATAGAGTGATAGAGCAGTGAAAAATAGAGTAGAGACATATCAAATTATAAGATCAGAAAAGGTATTGAAAAGAGGAGATCTGTTATCAGCATCCGAGTGCACATTGAAGGATCATATCTTAAGACATTATAACAAGTGTATAAGGTGAAATCTCTTGACAGAGTGGTTCTTGTAGACCTTTCTAAATCTCTTAGCTGAGTGCTTACTTTATTGTAAGTTGAAATCCTTTCACAAGGTAGATTGTAATGATCTAAAGCTCTTAACTGGACAGACCTTTAACCAGGTAGATTGCATATTGTAATCAAACTTTTGTAGCCCTAACAAGCACACTTTATTGTTGTAGTAGTGAAGAATTTGTGGGTGTTATCCCCACCTCATTTTTACCTATTTGAGTTTCTGGGTTACCAAATTCTGTGTCATGAGTTATTTATTTCATGTTGTGGATGCTAATAGCTGCTAGATTAATTTTCATATATGTATGAATGTGGATTAGTTAGTTTTAAGTGATTAAATTTCAAGATCTAATTCACCCCCCTCTCAGTATATTTCTTTCCCAATATTGTATTTCCAACAATTGGTATCAGAGCTTAGTTCTCCTACAAAAAGTTTTAATCAGCTTGAGAGTACAGATTTGGAGATGGAGATTTTCAAATTGGGTAAAGTCATTGAAAATTAGAAGATTGAAATTCAGTGAGCATTACATCAACTTGAGACAACTAGAAATGAATTGAGGAACTCATTGACATCTAAGAAATATTTGGCCAAACAAATGAATGATACTCATTATCTGGAAGAAGACATTACTAATCTATTTCAGAATGGAGATTCTACTAAGAGCAATGCAACAATTGCAGCTCTACTAGAAAGGAACAATGCACTGTGTGAAGAAGTCAGGAACCTGAAAAGAGAACAAGAAATGTAGACAATAAGCCTATGTGAAGTAGTGGAACAAAAGAAGAAAGTTGAAGATGAGAAAGCTATGGTTGAAGAAGATAAAAGAATGATGATCGTCAGACTTGATGAAAGACCACATGATGTACAAATGATGACAAACAATCAGGTTGACATGGAGAATCAACTACTACTTGCAAATCAGGAGATCAGTAAGAAAGACATGGAAATAATGAATCTAAGATCTGAGAATAGTCAATTGAAGGATGAATTGAGATTTGAGAAAGAACTGAATGAAAGGTTGAATAAACATTATGAAGCTTTGACTCATTTTGAGAACTTGATGGAAGAATCAAGGAGATCAAAATATTCTTCTAGATTAGGTCACACTGAACAAAAGACATCTACTAAGAAAGGAGAATCATCTAAGACAGCTGAAAAGAGAAATGCAAAGACAAAGAACAAAAAGCCTGTATGACATCATTGTGGAAAATTAGGACACACAACAAACATCTGCGTAAGCAAGAATGGTAAGTCCAATCGTAAACTTAAGTTCAATGGTTATTGCTTTAACTGCAAAAAGTTTGGACATAAAGCACATGAATGTTGGGCTAAGGCAAATGATGCACCTCCTACACCAAGAATCAATGGATATTGTTACAAATTTAAAAAATTTGGACATAAGGCACAAGATTACAGATCTAATGCTAAACAACAATGGACATCGAAGACTCAAGCAAAAGCACCAAGGAAAGGCAACACTTACAATTGGGATTATAACACAAGGAAAAGTTGTCATTACTATGAAGAGTATTGACATGCACCTGAAGACTGCATAAAGACACATTTTAGAGGAAGATCTAATAGTTGGATGAATGGAAGCCTAGTTTGCTTTAGTTGTTTGAAAATTGGTCATACTAAGAGACAGTGCAAGACAAGAGTACCTGCTCCTATTGTTGAGGAAATTAGAGCACAGATGAACCAAACATGGGTAAGGAAGACAAAACCAAGAAATAGTGAAACTACTGAAGCCGAGGTCACCCAATCCAATGGATCAGGTCATCACACCATCTCAAACTAAGCAAAAGAGGTATGTAAGGAATTGAATTTAAATTTCATATCTTACATCAGTTCCTAACATATAAAGGTACAAAAGTCCACATCTGCATATGATAAGATGCACCAGGACATATTTGAAGACATGTACCGAGAAAAATTCCAAACCACACTATAGGTGCCAAGCACCAGTGGTATGCACTAAGGCCAAGCTCTTTAGTGTGTGCCTAGTTGATATGGTTGGCCGAGTAAGTTTTATGATGGTCGAGTACGGTTAACCGAGTGGTATGCAAGTTGTGTTAGTTGGCCATGGATAGCTTTTTGGCACTAACTCAATGGGAAGAACATTTAATGCTGACCTACTTTGACCTTTGGAGTCTAAAAAGGATAGAGCCATTTATTCTTTATTCTTACCTTGCGATTTAGAATTTCACAGAGCTATTGAGGATTTGCAAACTTGATTTCTGCAAAGTTTTTTGAGGATCTTTTCAGCATGCTGTCAATAACCTTAAAGTGAACAGTGCAAAGTGTGACTTGCCAAGGTACTCTAGTCATCATCTTTGAAACCCTAATTTATGAGATCATGGCCACAAGTTCTTCTACAACAATTAAGGATATGGAGAGTCAAGTTGAATTTATGAGGAGTGACACCTATGCACCTCCCAACCTCCGTGCCATTCTAGAAAGTGCTATCCAAGGTGATTTGACTTGAGCCCTTTCATAAATTCCACCCAAGGTACTGATGATACATGATGTAAGATCTTGTTATATGGCTAAAATTGGTAAAGTCAGAGACAATGAATTGAGGGAATTCTACAAAAAATTGTGTGAAAATGGAATTCTAAAAGATGAATTCAAACATCTAGCTGACAAAGGGTTAACTCGTTCCCTAGACTTCCCGTAGGATTTTAAGATGGAATGGATTAAGATAGTCTTGAGCTGAGTACATGACATGAATATTTGGCTGGACAATGGACTAGTTAAGATTACAAAAGACATTATTCATAGGGTAACTAGGTATCCAATTGTTAGTGGGAAAAGGACCATGAGGGATCAGAAGAAAGAAGATATTGTAGCTAATACTAGAGCAGTTTGGAACAATAGAGGCATGAATATTTCTACAATCAAGGATTTGGAGCTTGATTTCAGAGTAAGGTTAATTTCACATAAGTTCTATTAGTCGAGCCGACTGGATAGTGTTCCATGTACGACAGCCGATCAAGCTTGGAAGATAGTGAAAAAGAATCATACTTACGACCTTGCTGAGCTACAATTGATGCAACTAGTAGAGAACCTTTCTTCAATTAGGAAGGAAAATAACTCATCATGTAAGTTCAGTTCTCTACAAGTTTGTATATTCTTCTATGTGAAAAATTCATTTCCCACACTTGGAAATATTGTTTGGAAGTAGGACAGACCCATCACTCAGCTGATTAATGCATTTATTCAGCAATTAGGTAGTAACTTCAACAATATTATGGGAACATACTTTGTTGAATTCAAGAAGAGAATGAGGTTGAGAAGTAGAATTCCTAGTTCATTAGTGATGAAGCACTATGAGGAGATTTTCTTTCTAGTAGACATAGATTACACCTATGTGCAGGCAGTAGTGCCTAGGGTATCATGGATGAGGCCATTACCTTATAAAGTTAACATTGATGAGACATCTGCAGCAATCACAACACTCCTAGCAGAGGAGATTGATAGCTCAGTTCAAGGATTTGGAAACTATGAAGAAGCAAAGGCCAAAATATCTATGAATTTGAAGGCTGGAACTATGGAGAGGAAGAGGAAAAATATTGTTAAGAATCTAAAGAAAATGGTTGGGTTACCAAGTGATGAGGAGGTAGAGGATGCACCTTGAGGCCTAACTCCTGGACAGGGAGAAGAAATATCTACTAAAGAAGAAGAAGTTAGTGAATCTGAGGAAGAGATTCCTGTGAAAGAAAAAGGAAAGCAACCAGCTGTTGCTAAGGTAACCAAGATAAGAAAAGAAAAACCTAAGGTTACCCCTCCTATTGTTAATTGTCCAAGGACAAGGGCATCAAATGTTTCTTCTCTTGCAATACAAACTAAGGTATATACAAAGAAGTAAGCTGGAGAGATACAAAAGTACCTATAAACATACCTACAACACCATTTAAATCAATGACATATATTGATGAGGTATGTAAGAATCTAAGAAGTAATTCAGGTTTAGCAGGATTCAAATTAATAAAGTATGAAAAATAGAGTGTAGTAAATAAGCACAAGATTCAAGAAGCTTTAATTGATATGATGGGCACATTCAAAATGACACATGTAGAGATAGGAGATAGTGTCCCTACAGAACTATATGATATTTTTTCTCAAAAATGGCAATATGCACTGATGATAGAAAGACAAATAAGGGAAGGAACATTGGATAAGATCATTCCTGATTTGACTAAGAAACAGATAGCTAAATTCATTGATGAATATAAAGGGAAGTTCATTCCTAAATATAGAGCCTATGCTATTTTGAGGAATGATGTTGAAGGTATTGTACAACAGAGCAACAAAATATGGAAATAAATTTTTGGGTTAATCACTAAGAAGGTTGATGAGAAAGATGGAAATAAATTAGAACCAAAAGAAATGGAGAAATAAACTGCTACAGATCAAGTAGAAATAGAGACTGAAACCCACAAGGAAATAGGTGATGAGCAAGTTACAGACTTGAAAATGGATAGTCCAATTGACACCACAATTGATGACACTACCAATTTGGATGCTGAGGGTCAGGATGATCCGGTAGACACAAGTTTTGAATCACCTATCAAGGCTACTAAGGCCGATGAAGAGAAAAATGAAGAGAAAGAAGCCAAGAAAGAGAAGATAGAAGAACAAGAGGTAAATACTAAAAATCCACCTATTTTAGAGGTTGTGAAAACTCTTTTAGATAGTGGAGAGGAGATAAAGGATACTGAGCCTAAAGAACAAGAGGTTGTACAAGTGTTGGTTGTTCTACCACACTCTACATCATCTACTCCCACTAGTCCTAAAATTGGGGGTATGCCTGATCATTAGACATTATTGACTGAATTAAAAGATGTAATGGGAACTAACACTGTTAAAGGAAAACGTGTTGATGAAACAGAGCTGAGCATCAACTCAACAGAACTCAAGAGGAGGAAAATAATTAAGAATACATCTCCAAACCTAAATGTCACATTAGATAAATTCATTGTGATTCCAAAATGGGATCCCAACGAGTTATCTTTTGAACATATAGAGACTATTCAAGACCTACTTAAGAGGAAGAAAAGGCAAGAATAAATGAAAAGAGAGCAAAAAAAAAAGCAAGTTTTACATGACATCAAGGATATCTTTGTGAAAGCTTTTGACATGGAAGATGAAAATCTTCAAGCACCTATTCTTGAACAGTTAGTTCACATTGTGCAGAAGGTCAATGATGAAAAAATTGAAGCTAATGAAAATTTGTTGCAATGGTCTGAAAGAAAATTTGAGAACAAAGTCTTGGAGAAGATCTCAATAGAGATTGCTACAAAACAGGTTGAAGTTTCTTCTCTTGTAGAGACTCTTGAGGAAGTTGCAAATAATGTTTATTCTTTGTATAGAAAATTATGTGATGTAGAATTTTTCACAAAGGATAATCTATAGCTTATTGAGAAGCTGCAATTAGATTTGAAGTCAACTGGTAGTTCATTAAGCATGGATGCTAGCACTAGCTCCATACACTTTAATAAGTTGACTCATACACAGAGAAGATTAGCTGAGCTTATGGATAAAGATCGCAGGATAAGAGAAAAGTTAATAACTATTCAGACTGCCTTAATAACTCATTTAGAGGTTATTCAGAAGGAACTTTCAGCTGCAAAAGACTTAGTCGGGAGAGATTCTCATCTCTCTACTACAGATAGTTTGGTGAGTCTAGCTGCCGAACTAGAAATCAAGTTACAGGTTATGAAGTATGTAAAGGACAATTGGGATACAACAATTGCTTTAACATTACAACTTCATAAATAGTTTTTGGACAAGTATAACTTAACCCCACCAGATATCAATGACAAAAACAAGGGGGAAACTGATAAGGGTTCAACACAAGAGGACCAAAACCAGGTATAAATCTTGCTGAAGGCATGTATACTATGTAAATTTTTGTATGTAGTATAGAGTACATTCCTAGGGGGAGTACATTATGTACTTAGGAAAATTTTGGATGGAAAGAAATGAGAAGTGTGTTCTTGTCACTAATATCAAAGGGGGAGATTGTTAATCTCTAAGTTTTGTTGATTATTAGTGTCCTAAACTTAGTCATTTATGTAGGCAGATTAGCTGGTCATCACTGCGGTTGAGCTATCCCGTATAGGATGGGATATCCAGCATAGTCATTGCTGAACATATTTATGGTTTCTAAGTGACTCAAAAATCAAGCAAAAGTTGATCATGTTCATGCCGAGCACCAAAGACTTAAGTGCCAAGCAAGACAGGTTTGACATACATGTCAGAAATAACACAAACTTTAAGGTAAAATGTTGGGGATGAATTATGAGAGTTTTGGGATGACATATGTGAGCATTTAATATTCTCTATGGAGTTAATTATGCATTTAATTGTTTTATCCTATGCATGGCATGAAGCCAATTAGAAAATTAGAATTCCTTAGAGGCATAAGTGTTAGATATTGATTGTTGATCTAGATCTCATTGCCACATTCGTAAAGACATATAAGATTGCTTCTTACCCTAATTTTGTAAGGTGTGAAAGAAGTGTGTGCATTCATTAGATATGTGCAGAGGGTTATTTTGTGATAGAGGCATAGATCTAGCAGAGTGACAGAGAAGTGAACAACAAAGTAGAGACATATCAGATTATAAGATCAGAAAAGGTATTGAAAAGAGGAGATCCGTTATCAGCATCAGAGTGCACATCAAAGGATAATATCTTGAGACATTCTAACAAGTGTATGAGGTGAAATCTCTTGAAATAATGGTTCTAGTAGACCTTTCTAAATCTCTTAGCTGAGTGCTTACTTTATTGTAAGTTGAAATCCTTTCACAAGGTAGAAATTAATAATCTAAAGCTCTTAACCAGGCAAACCTTTAACCAGGTAGATTGCATATTGTAATCAAATTTTTGTAGCCCTAACAAGCACACTTTATTACTGTAGTAGTGAAGAATTGTTGGGTGTTATCCCAACCCCAGTTTTACCTATTTGGGTTTCTGGGTTAGCAAATTCTGTGTCATGAGTTATTTATTTCATGTTGTGGATGCTAATAGCTGTTAGATTAATTTTCATATATGTATGAATGTGGATCAGTTAGTTTTAAGTGATTAAATTTCAAGATCTAATTCACCCCCCCTTTCAGTATCTTGCTTTCCCAATATTGCATTTCCAACAAGAGTTAGATGTAGAACCTCCTCAGTAGAAAAGGAAGGCATCACCTAAGCAAAAGACAAAGACTACTACACCTATTATCACCACAAGGAGATCAAGAAGGAAACTTGTATTGGGTAGAGATGATGATTATGAAGAAGTTGATACAGTTGTCTTCAAGAAACCACCACCTACACTTGCATAGAAGATTGAATATCTAAAAGGAGGTAGTGGTATGAGTTCTCTTAAGTCATTAAATTATGCTTCAAGGACTAAGGAAGAACAAAAGAAGATTGAGGAAGAAGTTGTGGAGAAAATGGATAAATAGAAGTATGACCCCTCCGAGTTGAAGAGCCATATGACTGAAGATCTGTTTAAAGAAGTATCTATTCCCTGGTATAATGTAGTTAGAACTGAAAAAGGAAATAAGGGAAAAAAACATTGAGGCAAGTCATACATGCTATGAAGAGAAAAGAGGTTAAAGAGGCCATGAGTAAATATGAGAATAATCATACTCCTAGATTCAGAACCTTCCAAATACTGAAAAAAAAGATAGAAGATGTAGTGCAACATGCCACAATAGTGTGGAAATATATATTTGAAGTGAAAGGAGATGATATGGTAGAAGTATCGAGTTTAGATCCCCCTGAATAGACTAATGATGATACATTACGTGAGGTATAGACAATTGAAGAGTCTAATGCTGAGAAAATCATAGTAGAAGTGATGACATCATTTCCCTAATCACCTATCCAGAACATATTGTCTCCAAGCAAGGATAATGTTACAGAATCAACATATGAACTAGTGGGAACCAATCAATAGGATCTACCTACTACTGGGCCAAGCATAACCGAGACATAGATGGACAAGGTAAATGTTTCTTCAACTAGTATTGATTCTTCAGTTAACCTTGATTCAACAATTGGTACAGTAAAGGTCAATGACCTAATTCAATTGAATATTGAGGTACAAGATGAGGATGGAAAAGGTAAGGAAATTGTTTCTTCACCTAATCCCAAGATCAAAGGTAAGGAGAAGGAAGTGAATACCGATGAGATTGATCTTGAAGAAGACATTGTCATTCCAAATTGGGATCTTTCCAACTTGTCTGTAGAGCAAATGGATATACTTGGAGAGCTATGGAAGAAAAGAGAAATCCAAAAGAAGCTCCGAGAAGAGAAAAAGAGGAACAAAGTGCTTGAAGATATAAAAGGAATATTGCAAGATGCACTACAGATTGAAGTCAATGAGAGTGACTCTATTATGGACCAACTTGTTGACATAGTCCACAAGTTCAATAATGACTCTATAATGAAAACTACTTGAGAAGGTAGAAAGAAAGTTTGAAAACAAGGTTCTAGAGAATGTTGCAAAGAAGATTGAAAATGACCAGGTGTAACTAACTAATGTTATTAGCACTATAGAAACCACTGTGACCAATGTAGTAGCATTATTTATAAAGTTGAGTGATACTTATAACTTTACTGTGGAGATAAAGAATAAGTTAGTAAAGATTGATACAAATCTGAAGGAAAGTGCAAAGCAGTTGGTACTTGATCCAAGCACAAGCTCAACACACTTTTTGAAGATCAAATATCTAACTGATCTACAGGCTGATTTACTGAGAGAAGAAGAAAGGAATAGAGAGTCTCTTACAACCATCCAGAGCCAACTCCTACCAAACATGGATGCAATGTAGAAAAACATCACACATGCCAAGACACTCATTCATGACAATAATTTCTTAGTTGCAGAACCTATGATAGAGTTGTCAGCTGAGCAAAAAATAGAATTGCACATCTCGAAGATGCTACAAGACAATTGGGACAACACTCTGTCTCAAATTTTGAAGGTACATTGTGATTTCCTATCCTACTTTGGAATAACCTTGTAGTTATATCTTTTAGAATTTTTGTCAAAAACAAGGGGAAAAGTCATTGTATATATATTAAGGAAATACATGTACAATTGAGAAGAGAAGAAGATATACATTACATAAAAAAAATTGAGAAATAAAAAAAAATAGAGTCAGTTGGACCCGACTAGCAGAGAAGGTGTCAAAACTTGAGCAAATGGTAAGGGGGAGTTTTGACCTATCAGATTCAGAGTTCAATGATAAGTGTTTTTTTCACTAATGCCAAAGGGGGTATTGTAGACCTGATGGAAAGAAATTTTGTCAATTACTATCAAAACACTTAGTCATCCAGCATCGCCCGAGTGATCAACATCACCTGAGTGATCAGTATTGCCTGAGTAATCAGCATCGCCTGAGTGATCAGTGTGACCTGAGTGATCAAAATATTGCCCGAGTATTAATTTATCACCTGAGTAGACTTCTGGACTCGAGTGATAGTATTGTGCTGACTTTGCATATATTGTTTGATATCATTATGTCTAATGGAAGCCAACTCATGAAGTTATTTATTGGGATAAGATATATATGTTAGACACTTTGTTTATCCAAATAGTGTGTGTGAATAAGTATATATGCAAATATGAAGTGGCATGTTAATTAGAAGATTGCAGAAGTATACAGTACAATAGAGTCTCATCCATCACATTTAGGTGAATAGTTATATTCAGAAGGATCTCATTTAGCAAATCAGAGTTGCATAAGAAGATCATCTACTAGTTCATCCTAACAAGTGGCTCAACAAAATCCTCTAACCAGGAGGACGTAATAGTCTTTTATAAATCTCTTAACAAAGTTGCATACTTATTGTATTGTATTAAATCCTTTAACAAGGTGGACTTAACAGTCCTTATTGCTCCTAAAAGGGCAGGCCATCAGAAGTGGTCAATGTAAGCTCTAACAAGCTAAACTTATAGTGTATTACTAAATCTTGTGGGTATCATCCCGACCCCAGTTTTAATTTCTATTTGGAAGGTTTCTGGGTAACCAAATATTGTGTCATGTGTTATTTATGATTCTTTCCTTTTAGTTCTATGCATGCAATCAGATTAGATAATCTAATTATGAATAAAGAAGATTAATTTTTATTGGTTCCTGATTAACCCCTCCCTCTCAGTCACTGTGCATATAATATATTTCCAAAAAATGTCACATGCACTATTTGTGGAAACTATGGACACGTGACTATGAATTATCGATTGAGGAGTCCTAGAGGTAATGATGGACCCTAGAACAGAACAGGTATGACATGTTTTTATTGTCATAAGATTGGACATCTAGCAAGAGATTGTATATATAGGAACCGGTCACTAAGAAATGACCATGGAAAAGGTAAAAATATTGTTAATATTGAAGAAGTGAGGAATGGGATAAAAAGGTATGGGTGAAGAAGGAAGAAAGTAAAGAGGATGCCACCACATCGAAAGGTAACCCACCATCCTTTGGCTCGGGGGATTCATCCTAAAACTAAGAAAGTTTTCTTAGGGATTGAATTTCACTATTATATCTAACCAGTCCCTTATAATGATGTGTGGTAATATCTATTTGTATAGTGAGATGCATTGATGTTAATTTAGATGATTTACATAGAGATGCATTGTTATGAATCATTGATTTTATCATTTGCAAAAATTTATGTATTAATGTTACATTAGACTTTAACCGGTGGAAGTTGTAATCGGTAGAGTGATATCAGTGAACTACATTAAATATTTTGTTCCAACTGGCTATTGGACAACTTTTTGGGAAAATAAATTATAGGAAAACCTATTAATTATTCACTTTGCATTTCATAAAGAGTTTATAGGAGCAAAGTGTGATCGATTGTGTGAACTAGTTGAGCTAAGTGACTAATCACTTACATAGAATTAAAGTGCAAATTTGAAAGCCCTATCTAAGATAATTAGCAGAGCGGTGATCAATTGTAAAGGAATTTGGTGTGTTCGAGTTACAAAGTATAAATCTATTGAATCACTATGGCGTCAAGGATTTCTACTCCTACATTGATCGAGATAACAAAGGAGGAAGAACTAGAACATAAGCTACACCCGTTGAAGGCAACAAAAGTTGACAAAACTGGTGGCCTATCCCTAATTCCTCCTTGTGTTTTGTTGATTGAAGACGTAAGAAATTTTATCCACTACAATATTTTTGAGTTAGGTAATGAGAAAATACAAAAGGAGTACTTAGCGATGTGCAACAGTGGAGAACTTAAAGACAAGTTCAAACATCTTCAAACAAAGGGTTTGACACACATTTTGGACTTACCAGAGATCTTCAAGGAAGAATGGATTTGATATGTCTTGAATAATTTTCACAATCAATTCATATGGATGGAGGAACTTATCAAGATCACCAAGGAGTTGATTCATTTGATAACAGGTTTCTCAGCGGATGGGGAACCCTGCACCCTAAAGAAAATATCCACAAAGATGGTAGCACAACTCACTAAAGCAAAGAAAGATCATAGAGAAATGACTATAGATGACATTGAAGATTAAGAGGTTCAATTTGCAGTAATGATTGTTGGTTAAAAGGTCTACCAATCGAGTCGGTTGAATAGTGTGCCATGTGGAACTATTCATGCCACTTACCAGATAGTAAAGGAAGGAACTAGATATGACCTAGCTGAGATGGTGAGATCACATATTTTTGAAAACTTGAAGAGGATTCAAACCGATAAGAAGCAATCACTAAAGTTTGGATCACTTTGGTATGTATGTTCTTCTATGTTCAAATTTTTTCCCTGGTAAAGGAGTGGTAACTTGGAAGACAAATATACCAGCTTTATACCAAATCAATGAGTACATAGGTGAACTAGGTAATAACCTAAATAATTTTATGTGGGGATATTTTAAGTAATTTTAGGACAAAATGCACAAAAGGTATAGAATACCACCACATATTGTGGAGAAGTATAGATATACTTCTTGCTTTCTAGTTAATACTGATACTTGCAAGTTACAAGTGGTAGATCCTAGAATTTCATGGATACCTGAGATGGGATATGAAACTGATGAACATTTGTTAACCTTGAACACTGAAGCATTATTGAATCTACTGGTCAAAAAGAAAGAAAAGAGGTATGAAACTTATGAGGAGGCTTATGAAAGAATCAACTTGCAACTCAAAAAGCCTAGAATAGTGTCATGCCCAAAACTAGGGCAAAACAAATTTTTTTGAAACACACAAGTACATGCAACTAACAATGGTTGAGTTGGAAAGGTGATAGCATGGAAGAGTTAACCTTTGAGTTACAAGATATATACACAGACTGAATTGGGGTCATGACACACACAGATGTAGAATTTGGGGCATCAACTAGTTTCACGGGTTATAAAAAAGCTTAACTCCGGTTGGACTAACTCTAATTCCATGTTTAACTATGTTTAGCATCAAGATGATAGTTAGTTGATATGAACATATGTTGAATTAGGTTGACCTAATGTTTACTTAACTCTTAACCTAGATTACAATTGAATCCATTCAAATCTAGTTCCAGTTTCTTTTCAATATTAAATACTAGCTCAAAACCTAGTCAAATTATTATTCTACTCCTTTAATAACATACACAAAACATTTATCAATATACATCCTTAAAATTGAATAATCAATTTTACTATACCAACAACTACTGAGGATCTAATAGCTAAAAACAAATCTGATTTCCTAACCTACCAATACCATTTCTAATAACATTATTCCCCTATTGAACACATATGCAATCCTAACTCATCAATCTCCTAACATACAACTTTAAATTAACCTTTAATTAGACAATGAAATTATCCTCTAATACAAAATTTAAATTAACTTCTAATTGAAATTTAACATAACCCCTAACCCCTTGAACACAATAGTATCATATTCCCTTTTTTCATAATAAAATATAAATTAACATTACCTATGCATTAGAATAAATTGACTAATTCCGCTTCTCTAATAGGCTAATCACACTATTTAGGCCAAATTCCCTTATTAAATTAATACACAAATCTCGCAATTTAAAAAAATAACCTAAACACTAATGTTAAGAATCCATGTAAAATGATTAATTATAATATTAATAAATGGATCCAAGACAATTTAAATTTGGTCATGTTATTAAATCCATTCATCTTTTATAACACTAAAGTTATTAAGCTAATAATTAAAGCTACAACATTGATTTAATTTATATATGCTAAAAAAAATACTACACCATTAAGGATTAAAACAAAAAGAATTAGATCTTATTAACTAACTTAACTATCTACTAACTACTTGTTAATCTAACCTAACTATCTAATAATCTACTAATCCTAACTATCCACT
>MU225850.1:2034388-2061191 GCA_018584345.1 Thuja plicata
GATGTAGGTTGAAAATGACTGATTTGGGGGAGGGGGGGGGGGCACCACCTATCTTACCATCCTAATGCATAGGATTTTGCATGGAAAAGAGAACAAAGGAAAGGTGATGCGGGTTGCTAGGAGGAGGTGATGATGTGTTTGCTGTGGCCCACCAACCAAACTTTCATCTCCCAAGGAAATCTTTGCATATTATGAAGGGAGTTGACTTAGCAAAAGTCATGTTAGAGATGCAGAATATGACAGCAAGGGAAAAGGGTGGCACATAACCCAAGTAATGCAGCCCCTTTTTAAATAAAGTGATTTATTTTATTTTAAACTTAGCACAATCCAATGTTTAAGCAAAAAGGAAAGAGGTAAAGACGGGGCCCACAGGAAAAGGGTAAGAGTGTAAGGTGAGTTAATTTTAGAGTTTAGGTTAATGAGATTAGATTATGAATTTAATTAGGGATAAAACACATTGGGAAAGGAATATTCTCTATGGTAAAGAGAATATTTCCTTTCCCATACAAATTTCAGAGAGTATTTTTGCTCTAAATCTAGAAAGTGCTATGGGCTTTGTTTGATATATGCTCTTCCATTTTGATTTACTTGGTTCAATTTTTGTAAAAGATCATAGTGTGCATTAGGATAGATTTGCAAAGGCAATATACTAAGAAGGCTAATGATATTAGTTGATTTATATATTATCATACTAAATAGTTTGATTTATTATTGATAGCAAGGATATTTCTTTCTCTCAAGAGTTGCAATTGAAATGGAGATTTTTATTGAAGTGAGTTGAATCTATGGAGATGGAATTAAAGACTTTCAAAGGGGAGAAATGGAGTTTTCCAATAACTTGAAGGCTTACATTTACATACATTATGGAGGTTTCAAGATTTACAATTCCTCAAGATTTTTTTAGGAAATGAAACTACTATATTGTCTTTCTCTTTCAATATTGGGTATTCCTCTAACATGTATGGTTACTCCTTTTCTTTTAATAAATAGAATTCAATATGCATGAACTAAAGATTCCATCATTTACATTATGGAATGAGATCTTACAATCTACATTTACACATCTTCAAGATGATAAATCTACACAATACATGGATGGTATGCAACATTTCTTCTCTTAATGAATCATTACATAAAGAAGGAGATCTCTTCACATCTAGCTTAAAAAGCTTCAAAATGAACATTACAATAATCAACAAGAATGAATTTCAAAGCAAATGAGTGACTATGCAACATTGAAGTTGCTTACACACAACCCCCCCAAATAGGGATTTCTTTCAAGATTCTTTCACCATCTTCATAACTTCAAAAACCTAAAAATTTCATAAGGGAAACCATGGGAAGCTCACCTCCCAACCAAGGCCTCAATGAGGCCACCCTCGAGATTGGAGAACCAAGGCTAAACAATATTTCACATCCAAATTCTCACAACATCTCATATGCATAAAACAACAATAAACTTCAAACCAAGGTTTTACAAACGAGTTTTTCAAACCCATTGAAGTAGGGTGAAGGTGGGATTTTTCAAGCAAGAGAATGCCATTTGCATTTTTTTTTTCAAATTCCTCAATAATAAGTTTTTCATGCCTTTCCAAGGCTTCATTGACATTCCTTCCATATACACATTTGGTCATTTCTAGACCAAAATAATATTTACAACATGGCTTTATGGAGCCCATACTCCATGAAATTATCCCTCTATTTCAAGAGAAGAGACTCTCACTACAATGGAGAGCCCAACTAACCCCTTCACCCAAGGCCACTTCTTCCCTTCCCAAAGGGTGAGTAATGCCTTAACTCCCATGAACAACACTCCCAATCTAAAAGAATAAGAATTGATACAAAAATAATATGCATTCCCAACCCAACACATGACAACAAAATTTTCATACAACAACACTATACAAGTTTACATACATAAACACAATACAAGATTTCATATTCATAAAAAAATAACATCCAATTCTACTTGCAACAAACAAGCACTTCATGGCAAAGGAAACCAACCTTCCAAATGTGTTATGGCAAATAAAAATTGAGAAGAGCCCCAAATCCTAATCCTTCCTCTTTCCAAACCTTAATTGTCTCTAAAATTAGAGAGTGGGTGAAAATCCACTAAGTCTCCTAAAACCCTCTAAAAAGACCCCCAAAAGTGTACTCATGTCTCCCCTCTTAATTGTGAGTTTAGCAAGGAGTGTGGGACAAGTTAGATGCATGTGGCCATCTTTATTTTTGCCACTTTTGAAAAGTAGGCATTTTGGAGAGTCATAATGGTGACCTAGGTTTCTCCCATAGGTAAAAAATAGTCCTAACCCAAAGTAACCCCTTAGGGTTAACTACTTTTGGTCAAAAATATAATCTAGGGTCACTTTTAACCCTTCCAAGGTACCCCTAAAGTTCAAATCCGAGTTCCAACATGATGTGATCCCTACAAGACATCTATATGCAAGTGGGATTAATATAATATCATATAAGGTTAGATATCTTTCCCAAGCCCTAATTGACATGTCACCTTCCACATGGACAATACAAGTGTCAAGTGACACCAAGCAAAATACACATCACATTCACAATGACATGTCCAACAACAGCATGAATTTTAAACTATTAACACACATTTAGATTACATTTACAATAAAGATCACATTACAATGAGGTTTCAAACCCTTATTGGATTAAACCTTGGCTTACTCAATTCACATGTGTTTAGCCCTGATTCTCCAAATAATTCCATGGTTCCCTTTTCTGCACACTAAACTTCGAGCATCAGTAGTCCAAGATGATAAAATCACATGTACTCTACATTTTCAATTCATAATTAGCAACATTAATCAATAAGCAGAATTAAGCTCCTAATTGAAATTTTTATACATAAATGTTTAAAATATAAGATTTCCTTAATCACCATGACATAACATCCATGAAATAGTCAAGTCTAATCATGATTCGGTCTTCTCATCAATTCACTAATCTAAGCATATATAATCAAAATCAACCACCTATTCTAGGTCTAATCAATATCAAAATGTAATCCACACAATATAATGATCATCATAACTTAATATCACGAGTCTCTATCAGGATAATCAAAAAGTGTATCAATGTATCAAAACATAAAATATCAAAGTGTGATCAAGCAGTAAGCTATGATGGGTCAGGGTGAGGCCTCACAAATAGAGAGAAAAGAAAAGAAGATCATGATTCAGTTGGAAGAGAAGTTTTTTAATGGTGAACGTAGTAGTTATACAAGTGAGAGATAAAAGAGCATTCATGATGCTTATGCTAAGAGGAAATAGAAGCAAGCAGAAACTCAAAGTGAGACTCTAGAATTACCATCGGTAGAAGAGTCTGGTATGGAGAAGAGTGATGAAGTAAAATATTCTAACCCTATGCCACATGAGGTATCTCAACTTGTCAAGAAAAAAATATATGTAAAAAGGAAAACTAGAAAACATTAAAAGGCCTCTCTTAGCAAGAAGAAGAAGAAGACATAAGTAGACGGTGAGAAAACTGATTTAGAAAAGGAAATCACTAATATGGGGAAGTTTGGAAAGACAAAATTCAATATGCCTAAGAGTGCAAAAGAATTTTCTAATGCAATAAAATAAAATGGAATGAAAGGTAATATCTGTAAATTTAAATTCTCTAAGTTATTTGATGAAGACAAGAAAACTATTGAAGATGCTATTGAATTTCATTTTCAAAAATTCATCAGAACACCTAGTCAAATAAAAAATCATATCGTTGATGAACTATATGAAGCAGTTTATGTCAGATGGGAGTGTATGGTTGAAATTGAAAGAAGATAAGAGAAAGGACACTTCTCTATAATATGAAACATTTGAAAATAAAGGAAGTGTACGAAGCACTCAATAAATATAAAGTTAGATTCAATATTTGTCATAGGACTGCTAATGTACTAGCTGGGAAGGAGAAAGAAGTTGAAGAAGCTACATTGGTGATATGGAAAAGGATATTCAACATGGATCAATCATAGGTTATAGATATAGCACGTGCATCTTAAATAGATGATACTTTTACTGTGAAAGAGTTAATTGGAGATATGTTAGGTAGCATTCCAAATATGGTTACTCATATAGACCTAAAAATAGATTTAGTTGATGATGTTATGGTTGATGATATCACTGAAAATCCAAAGTCTCCTATGGTTGGAGATGTAGTTGAAGATATACCACTTCAGTATCCATTTGATGTAAACCCTATTGAAATCAATGATGATATAGTTGATACATAAGAAAAGAAGGTCGATGAGGCAGAAAAGAGAAAGGAAACAAAAAAGGTAACTGAGACCATTAAACAACCAAAGGATAAAATAGAACAAGTAAAGGATACAAAATAAGATAAACAACAACAAGATTAAGAACAAGACAAAGAGACAAACAAGGAAACAAATAACACTGGTACAAGTGAGAAAGGCAATAAAGATGGAGTTGATACACCAAAGGATAACATCCCCAGTGACTCACAAACTAACACAGAGGATACCAGTGAGAAGAAGAAAAAGAAGAGAATATAAGAAGATGAAGAAGAAGAAGAGGAAGAAGATGATCCATAATTTTCTATTCTGAAGAAGGATGTTAATAATTTAAAACCAAAAGAACAAATACTATTTTGAAAGAATCTAGCAAAAAAGACTGAGAAGAACGAAATAAAGCAGAAGAAGTTCAAGAAGAAAATACTAAGGAAAGCAGTTGCTATACTTGTTGATCTATTTCCTAATGTAGAACTTGATGAAGAAGCATCTATGATTGATCAACTCAAAACTTTAGTTGATGTAATTACTAGTTTAGATCATGACATGGAAGAGGAAATGATCAAGCAAGCATAAAAGAGATTAGAGAAAGAGATGATGGATAAGTTGCTACAAAATATTTCTCTTCAAAAAGTTTCATTGTCTGAACTAGTTAAGGAACTCAAGGAATCATTACTTGAAGTTGGAAAAATATTCAATAAGATATCTATTTTGACCAACTTCAGTGCAAAGATTAAGAAAAAGAAGGAAGAGCTGGAAACAGAGTTGGTTACACTTGTTAACTAATTGGACCCATTAAACAGTTCCATGATGGATCATACTGAAAAGCTAAAAGAATTGACACATAAGGAATTGGAACTTAAGGCTGAAGAGGACATGATAAGGATAAATTTTCTAGAATTACAAGTATTTTTGACTCCACACATGGACATTATCCAAAAATATCTTAAGAAAGATAAAGTACTGATAGGTACTCCAAACATGAGTACAATTGATAGTATAGAGGATCTAGATTCAGGCTTAAACTGTCATCACATTGCCTTGAAAACACTAAAAGAGTCATGGGAGAATTCTCTTTCCACTGCAAAGGTACATTTCAAGATTGTATTTGACAAACTATAAGGTATGAACACCCTTGTACATACATTTTTGATCATAGGTTTTGGCATTATTGTCAAAAAAAGGAGTGTATAAGTAGATCAAAAGGGGGAGTACATAGTAAAAAAATGAGTGATTATACAAAGTATATAGTCTATGGTACAAAAGGGGAGTTACAGTTTTGGGGGAGTAGAGGTAGTTTTGAAAAAAAATGAAGTTATGAAATTTTTTAATTTTCACAAATTTTTGCCATCAATGCCAAATGGGGAGAATGTTGATATCAGAACGCTGATAGATGAAATTAATGATTATCTCATAGAGTATGGTTGTCATTTTTGGCAAACCATTACATAGGTAATAGATTTTTGTATAAATAAATGAAGTTATACCAACCGTTACACAATAATATCCAATCGGTAACAAGAAGTTTAGTTAGAAAGGTAACAAAAAAACATGATAACAGGTGAAGGACACATTGGTTAAGGAAGATAAGTTTTATATCGGTACATTGGAAGGTATAAAGACAACATGTATACTAAGATTTGTGACCGTGCCTCTTAGGTCACACCAGTAAAGGCTTAAGTGAAGATACCACCAACCAATCAGTTCAGTGAATAGGTAAAACCAAAGGTTATTGAACAATTTTGATCAATTGGCTTAATTGGTTATGACAGTGGACAATTCAATGAAGTTGGACAACATGAAAAATCTAGTACATTGTTTAAAGAGTTGAATAAGTCAATTCTTAGGTAGTTGTTGATGCAGGAGCATCCTGGGTGTAAGGGCAATCTTGTATCACCCAAAAATATTTCTATTTTCTTTTCAATAAGGGCTACCTTGTGCAGAGCTGCTATTTATGGAAACTTGCTATTTTTAGTAAGTTGGTCATACGATCTCGGAATGTTCTAATTTTTGCATGTGGAGGTTCATCTCAGTCATATCAGCTTGCCAGTAAAGTTTCATGGCTAGATCAGGTCTAGTTTTGAATATATTGAAAATTTTTGGTATTGAAAACAGGGTACAAAAAATTCGAGCTCAGTTTTGAAGGCTTTAGAGGCCCCGGATGAGGTCGAAACTTGGGCTGAATGAATATGCATGAACTAAAGATTCCATCATTTACATTTTAGAATGAGATCTTACAATCTAGATTTACACATCTTCAAGATGATAAATCTACATAGTACATGGATGGTATGCAACATTTCTTCCCTTAATGAATCATTACATAAAGAAGGAGATCTCTTCACATCTAGCTTGAAAAGCTTTAAAATCAACATTACAATAATCAACAATAATTAATTTCAAAGCAAATGAGTGACTATGCAACATTGAAGTTGCTTACACACAACCACTCCAAATAGGGATTTCTTTCAAGATTCTTTCGCCATCTTCATGACTTCAAAAACCTAAAAATTTCATGAGGGAAACCATGGGAATCTCACCTCCCAACCAAGGCCTCAATGAGGCCACCCACGAGATTGGAGAACCAAGGCTAAACAAGATTTCACATCCAAATTCTCACAACATCTCATATGCATAAAATAACAATAAACTCCCAACCAAGGTTTTAAAACGAGTTTTCCAAACCCATTGAAGTAGGGTGAAGGTGGGCTTTTCCAAGGAAGAGAATGTCATTTGCATTTTTTTTTCAAATTCCTCAATAATAACTTTTCCATGCTTTTCCAAGGCTTCATTGACATTCCTTCCATATACACATTTGGTCATTTCTAGACCAAAACAATATTTACAACATGGCTTCATGGAGCCCATACTCCATGAAATTATTCCTCTTCTCCAAGAGAAGAGACTCTTACTACAATGGAGAGCCCAACTAACCCCTTCACCCAAGGCCACTTCTTCCCTTCCCAAAGGGTGAGTAATGCCTTAACTCCCATGAACAACACTCCCAATCTAAAAGAACAAGAATTGATACAAAAATCCAATGCATTCCCAACCCAACACATGACAACAAAATTTTCATACAACACTATACAAGTTTACATACATGAACACCATACAAGATTTCATATTCATAAAAAAATAACATCCAATTCTACTTGCAACAAACAAGCACTTCATGGAAAAGGAAACCAACCTTCCAAATGTGTTATGGCAAATGAAACTTGAGAAGAGCCCCAAATCCTAATCTTTCCTCTTTCCAAACCCTAATTGTCTCTAAAATTAGAGAGTGGGTGAACACCCACTAAGTCTCCTAAAACCCTCTAAAAAGACCCCCAAAAGTGTACTCATGACCTAGAAATTAATGAGATATGACCTCAAGACTTTTGTCTCCCCTCTTAATTGTGAGTTTAGCAAGGAGTGTGGGACAAGTTAGATGCATGTGGCCATCTTTATTTTTGTCACTTTTGAAAAGTAGGCATTTTGGAGAGTCATAATGGTGACCTAGGTTTCTCCCATATGTAAAAACTAGTCCTAACCCAAAGTAACCCCTTAGGGTTAACTACTTTTGGTCAAAAATACAATCTAGGGTCACTTTTAACCCTTCCAAGGTACCCCTAAAGTTAAAATTCGAGTTCCAACATGATGTGATCCCTAGCAGACATCTATATGCAAGTGGGATTAATATAATATCATATAAGGTTAGATATCTTTCTCAAGCCCTAATTGACATGTCACCTTTCACATGGACAATACAAGTGTCAAGTGACACCAAGCAAAATACACATCACATTCACAATGACATGTCCAACAACAACATGAATTTTAAACTATTAACACACATTTAGATTACATTTACAATAAAGCTCACATTACAATGAGGTTTCAACCCCTTATTGGGTTAAACCTTGGCTTACTCAATTCACATGTGTTTAGCCCTGATTCTCCAAATAATTCCATGGTTCCCTTTTCTGCACACTAAACTTCGAGCATCAGTAGTCCAAGATGATAAAACCACATGTACTCTACATTTTCAATTCATAATTAGCAACATTAATCAATAAGCAGAATTAAGCTCCTAATTGAAATTTTCATACATAAATATTTAAAATATAAGAATTCCTTAATCACCATGACATAACATCCATGAAATAATCAAATCTAATCATGATTCGGTCTTCTCATCAATTCACTAATCTAAACATATATAATCAAAATCAAACACCTATTCTAGGTCTAATCCATATCAAAATGTAATCCACACAATATAATGATCATCATAACTTAATATCACGAGTCTCTATCAGGATAATAAAAAAGTGTATCAATGTATCAAAACATAAAATATCAAAGTGTGATCAAGCAGTAAGCTATGATGGGTTAGGGCGAGGCCTCACAAATAGAGAGAAGAAAAGAAGATCACGAGTCAGTTGGAAGAGAAGTTTTTTAATGGTGAAGGTAGTAGTTATACAAGTGAGAGATAAAAGAGCATTCCTGATGCTTATGCTAAGAGGAAAAGGAAGCAAGCAGAAACTCAAAGTGAGACTCTAGAATTACCATCGGTAGAAGAGTCTGGTATGGAGAAGAGTGATGAAGTAAAATATTCTAACCCTATGCCACATGAGGTATCTCAACTTGTCAAGAAAAAAATATATGTAAAAAGGAAAACTAGAAAACATTAAAAGGCCTCTCTTAGCAAGAAGAAGAAGAAGACATAAGTAGACGGTGAGAAAACTGATTTAGAAAAGGAAATCACTAATATGGGGAAGTTTGGAAAGACAAAATTCAATATGCCTAAGAGTGCAAAAGAATTTTCTAATGCAATAAAATAAAATGGAATGAAAGGTAATATCTGTAAATTTAAATTCTCTAAGTTATTTGATGAAGACAAGAAAACTATTGAAGATGCTATTGAATTTCATTTTCAAAAATTCATCAGAACACCTAGTCAAATAAAAAATCATATCGTTGATGAACTATATGAAGCAGTTTATGTCAGATGGGAGTGTATGGTTGAAATTGAAAGAAGATAAGAGAAAGGACACTTCTCTATAATATGAAACATTTGAAAATAAAGGAAGTGTACGAAGCACTCAATAAATATAAAGTTAGATTCAATATTTGTCATAGGACTGCTAATGTACTAGCTGGGAAGGAGAAAGAAGTTGAAGAAGCTACATTGGTGATATGGAAAAGGATATTCAACATGGATCAATCATAGGTTATAGATATAGCACGTGCATCTTAAATAGATGATACTTTTACTGTGAAAGAGTTAATTGGAGATATGTTAGGTAGCATTCCAAATATGGTTACTCATATAGACCTAAAAATAGATTTAGTTGATGATGTTATGGTTGATGATATCACTGAAAATCCAAAGTCTCCTATGGTTGGAGATGTAGTTGAAGATATACCACTTCAGTATCCATTTGATGTAAACCCTATTGAAATCAATGATGATATAGTTGATACATAAGAAAAGAAGGTCGATGAGGCAGAAAAGAGAAAGGAAACAAAAAAGGTAACTGAGACCATTAAACAACCAAAGGATAAAATAGAACAAGTAAAGGATACAAAATAAGATAAACAACAACAAGATTAAGAACAAGACAAAGAGACAAACAAGGAAACAAATAACACTGGTACAAGTGAGAAAGGCAATAAAGATGGAGTTGATACACCAAAGGATAACATCCCCAGTGACTCACAAACTAACACAGAGGATACCAGTGAGAAGAAGAAAAAGAAGAGAATATAAGAAGATGAAGAAGAAGAAGAGGAAGAAGATGATCCATAATTTTCTATTCTGAAGAAGGATGTTAATAATTTAAAACCAAAAGAACAAATACTATTTTGAAAGAATCTAGCAAAAAAGACTGAGAAGAACGAAATAAAGCAGAAGAAGTTCAAGAAGAAAATACTAAGGAAAGCAGTTGCTATACTTGTTGATCTATTTCCTAATGTAGAACTTGATGAAGAAGCATCTATGATTGATCAACTCAAAACTTTAGTTGATGTAATTACTAGTTTAGATCATGACATGGAAGAGGAAATGATCAAGCAAGCATAAAAGAGATTAGAGAAAGAGATGATGGATAAGTTGCTACAAAATATTTCTCTTCAAAAAGTTTCATTGTCTGAACTAGTTAAGGAACTCAAGGAATCATTACTTGAAGTTGGAAAAATATTCAATAAGATATCTATTTTGACCAACTTCAGTGCAAAGATTAAGAAAAAGAAGGAAGAGCTGGAAACAGAGTTGGTTACACTTGTTAACTAATTGGACCCATTAAACAGTTCCATGATGGATCATACTGAAAAGCTAAAAGAATTGACACATAAGGAATTGGAACTTAAGGCTGAAGAGGACATGATAAGGATAAATTTTCTAGAATTACAAGTATTTTTGACTCCACACATGGACATTATCCAAAAATATCTTAAGAAAGATAAAGTACTGATAGGTACTCCAAACATGAGTACAATTGATAGTATAGAGGATCTAGATTCAGGCTTAAACTGTCATCACATTGCCTTGAAAACACTAAAAGAGTCATGGGAGAATTCTCTTTCCACTGCAAAGGTACATTTCAAGATTGTATTTGACAAACTATAAGGTATGAACACCCTTGTACATACATTTTTGATCATAGGTTTTGGCATTATTGTCAAAAAAAGGGGGGTATAAGTAGATCAAAAGGGGGAGTACATAGTTAAAAAATGAGTGATTATACAAAGTATATAGTCTATGGTACAAAAGGGGAGTTACAGTTTTGGGGGAGTAGAGGTAGTTTTGAAAAAAAATGAAGTTCTAAAATTTTGTAATTTTCACAAATTTTTGCCATCAATGCCAAATGGGGAGAATGTTGATATCAGAACGCTGATAGATGAAATTGATGATGATCTTATAGAGTATGATTATCATTTTTGGCAAACCATTACATATGTAATAGATTTTTGTGTAAGTAAATGAAGTTATACCAACCGTTACACAATAATATACAATCGGTAATAAGAAGTTTAGTTAGAAAGGTAACAGACAAACATGATAACAGGTGAAGGACACATTGGTTAAGGAAGATAAGTTTTATATCGGTACATTGGAAGGTATAAAGACAACATGTATAATAAGATTTGTGACCGTGCCTCTTAGGTCACACCAGTAAAGGCTTAAGTGAAGATACCACCAACCAAACAGTTCAGTGAACAGGTAAAACCAAAGGTTATTGAACAATTTTGATCAATTGGCTTAATTGGTTATGACGGTGGACAATTCAATGAAGTTGGACAACATGAAAAATGTAGTACACTATTTAAAGAGTTGAATAAGTCAATTCTTAGGTAGTTGTTGATGCAAGAGCATCTTGGGTGTAAGGGCAATCTTGCATCACCCAAAAATATTTATGGAAACTTGCTATTTTTAGTAAGTTGGTCATACGATCTTGGAGTGTTCTGATTTTTTCATGTGGAGGTTCATCTCAATCATATTAGCCTTCCAGTAAAGTTTCATGGCTAGATCAGGTCTAGTTTTGAAGATATTGAAATTTTTTGGTATTGAAAATAGGGTATAGAAACTTCGAGCTTAGTTTTGAAGGCTTTAGAGGCCCCGGATGAGGTCAAAACTTGGTTTGAATGAAGCTTGTTTCAGTTAAGTGTTGTAGAGCGCTTTGTGGCATTTCCAAAATAGGGTTATAATAGTCAATCGGGTCAACTGGTGATGACTTATGGTCTCCAAAAGTTGGGCCACCTGAAATAGTAGAAAATAATTTTCTTTCAAAATTTTTGTTCGGGTTTCAAAAGTTATTTTGAGCCGACTTTGATGTTCTAAAATGAAAAATAAAATAATTCTAAGTTTGGTCGGCCCTAAGGGCTAAATTTCTGGAACCTTCTCGGGCGGTGGAAATTGCCTATATAAAGAAGGCCCGTAGTGTTGTCTTATGCAGTTCGGGACAGTTCTGGGTAGATCTGGGTAATAATTCGAGGCTTTGTCCTACAGAATATTGTAAGGGGAATGCCCATGTGGCTTTGTATATTGTAATTTTGAAAGTTTGTAATTCCGCATTTGTGGAGATAATAAGAAGTCCATTTTCTGTTCTTGCAAATTGTTGTTGCTTCTCTGTTTCTGTTATGTGTTTGTGGTATTAAGGGGAGCGACCTTCATCAGTTGTGCATATATTTGATTACGAATCCAAGGGATATTTTGGCCAATTATACTGAAGAAATATTTCACATTGGAGACAACAACTTAAAGTTTGTTATGGATGATGCAGTAAGTATTTCATATTTCTATGAGTTAGTTATGATTGAAAAAGCTATTTTGGAGGGAAACATAAACCCTAATTAGGATTATAGTCAAAGGTGAAAGGCTATAAGATAATAGCTTCTACTATTGTGAAAAATGTTATGTTGTTGTTGGGAAGCAATTGAAGTGTTGTTTAAAAGTAAGATCTTGGACATCAATTACAAAGATATTTCTAGAGAAGGTTCAGGATCAGATTTAGAACAAGAACAGAGCATCAAAGGATCTGATTAGCATTCAGGAGTGCATATCATAGGTCAACTTTTATTTTTGTATTCCTGATATTTTCAACAAGTTAAAATCACTTAATAGGGTAGTCTCTAGCAAGACTTTATTGTAAATCCCTTAACAGGGTGAACACTATTATAGTGGTATTAAATCCTCCAACAAGGTAGTATTTAATAGGACTTTAGATACTTCTAATAAGGTATCAGTCACTCCTAATAGTGTGAGTCACCTAGAAAGTGACATATTGTAAGCTCCTAACAAAGCACTCTTTTCTACTGCAATGAGAAGATTGTGGGTTTCATCGTCACCGTGGTTTTTCCCTCTGACCAAGGGTTTCCATGATAAAATATGAGTGTTATGTGTGTGGATGTGTTATCATTTCACTTTTACTTTAAAGTTATAGTTATATGTTTCAAAGTTTTGAGGTTTTTTTTGGTTGTTGTTTAAAGGTATAAATAAAAGTCTAAAAGTTTTATTAGTCTAGATTCACCCCCCCTCTTAGTACCTATTATTTCCAACATGTTACTCTATAGAGATTTGATTGATTGCTCCATCTTCCTAGCATCCTAAAGAAGCTTTACTAAGGTCATAATCCGTACATCTACCATGTCCTATAGTTCTTTATCTTTTTTTTTTTTTTTTTCTGATTGTTTAAGAGATTTAACTATAAATACATATTCTCTATTTGTAGCATGTTGCTATAATCCACATTATTCTTTGAAGCCACAAAGCTTTAAAGTTGTATAATATGAGCTTCAACATTATTAATATGATATTTTTTATTCTTAGTAGAGATGGGCAATCTGTTACAAAATTGGTATACTACTACCACCTCATCTACACTCTTTTAAAAATTCCTATTGTCATCTTGAATCTAGTGTGTGCAGCTACACACTTATTCACAAGTTCTTCTAACCTCTTCTCCTCCACCTTCTTCTCAACCTCTTTCAAAATTGATGTCTCCAAATGGGAAGTATGTTTCTTTAAGCCATAAAGTAGTGCCTGAAATTATTCTTTTTGTCTATCTACACCCCTAGAAGTCCTTAATGAAGGAATTTCATTGTATCCTCAATGATGTCTATTTTCTCTATGTTGGATTTGATGAAATCCTTGCAATTAAAATGGTGAAGAAAATCACTCATATGTATCTTGTGTAGATGAATCAATTGGTTAAGGTCCACCTAACCTTGTTTGATGGGTACATTTTATACCTTCATTGTTACAAATGGTTTAAACCATAGTTGTAAACTTATAAAGTTTATTATTGAATCTTTGGGAATTATCAAAGATTCTCTAGCAACTATCTCCCCATCCTTCTTCTCATAAAAATTATCCTATATTTTTAAGACATTATATTTTTCCATAAGTATATACAAGGAAAAACATGATCTACACCATAGATTTACACTACACCGACAGACAGGGCACAACACTACCCGATGCCAAGGTTACCCGATACTGCCAAGTATAAAGCATCCTGACAAACACTATTTAGTGTTACCCGATGACAAAAAGGATAAAGGAGCCCGATGAGTAACAATAGTGCAACCTAATAGAACAGAAAAGAGAGGAACCCGACAGATGAAGGGATCCCAATGATCAGTTCAATGAAAGAATGCCGACAGACTTTCAGTTCAACCCGACGACCAAGAACCGATAGTCAGTTACATCCCACAAAAAGTGAATATGACTTTCCATGTCAGATAAAACTCTAAAGTTGTATATTTAGCTTCTTTATTTGTTTTAAATCCATTATGTGTAGAGGAAGCAATGTAATTATTATTGTTTTAATCAGTTTAAATATTTTAAAACATGCAAACTAAAGATCAAGGTCAATTTGTATACCTTGGATCTAGAGTTAACTTTGTAATATGTGATTCTAGAATAGGTCAAATACTTGTACAAATAGATGATCAATTTATTGTGAACATGTTATTTGATGATGATTGTAGCCAATGAGAGCATCTAAGGACCAGACAAGAGAATTCATGCAAAAGAACATAAACAAATCAATTCAGTTTCAAGAACAAGAACACATGCTACAGATGAGTAGGAAAAGGTATTAATCAATCACTATAGGTGATATTAATATTTTGAGAGCTTTAATGGATCTATGATAAAAAATTATAGATTGTATACAGTCAG
The DNA here is from genome assembly GCA_018584345.1 of Thuja plicata. NCBI lineage: Eukaryota > Viridiplantae > Streptophyta > Pinopsida > Cupressales > Cupressaceae > Thuja > Thuja plicata. Next base: position 2,049,334 of record MU225850.1, read on the forward strand.
GTCAAACATATTGTACTCATTATAACAAGTGTAGTACACTTAAGAAATCCTTTTAAGAAAGGTGGACCTAACAGTCCTATTGTAAATCTCTTAACCAAGTGCACACTTAAATCAGTGTTGCTAAAGCTCTTAACAGAGTAGATCTTAACATGTCTCCACTTTAATAATTCTAATAGGGTAGATCATCAGAAGTGATCAATTGTAAGCCTTTACCGGCTCCCTTCCATTCTGAAGATAGTGAAGTTTTGTGGGTGCCATCCCCACCGCAGTTTTTACTTCCTAATAGGAGTTTTTTGTGATATCATATCTTGTGTTATGTGTTTATTACTTTCATGAATGTTTCTATGAATTTTGCAAACAATTAAAGATTATGAATTAATATTACATGCATAAGAAGAACATCAGAAATAGTCAATAATACAATAAAGATTGTTTACTAATGATGAAAGGTGAAAAAGAGTTAAAAGTTCTAGAGGTACTGATTCACCCCTCCCTCTCAGTACTACTTCCCATTAATCCCAATAATTGGTATTAGAGCTAAGTCTCTTCTTGGAAATATTAAAGGCTTAAGAGCAAAGATCATACAATGGAGAAGTACAAACTTGATAAAAATATTGAGAACAAAAATCTTGAAATATAGATGTTCTATGAACAGTATAAAGAAGTAAGAGTCAAGATGAGAGAGTTGTTGGATGAGAGAAAAGGCTATGGCAACTCAGAGCAATGAAAAAAATTATCAAGAAGAAGAGATTCCAGATTTCTTTGAGTCTTTAGGATCAACTACAAGAAAAGCATCAAATGCATCAGAAGAGAAAATCATAAATCTAAAGGAGATCAATCAACATCTGACACAACAAATAAAATTTTTACAAATCAATCAAGAGACCCAAATGGTAAGAATGATTGATGTGATGAGTTCTGCTAGACAAGCTGAAATAAAAAGAACACTAGCTATTGATGATAGGAGGAAGATCACATAGAAAATATAAGAGGAGTTAGAAATTCAAAGACATGCTGAGAATCACCATGATATTACAAATCAAATTATTCTTATGAGTCAAGAAGCAAACAAAATGAATATAGAAATCATTGAAAGAGTACAGGCTACCGGTGAACTAAGAGAAGATAATGAAAAACTAAAGCATGAGGTTAGAGTTTAGCAACAACATAATGAAATTATCAGAATGGATGAAGAAAACAATAAAACAATGGATGATTTTCTTGAAGGACACCAAAGAGTCAACAATAACAATGATCTAGGCTTTACCGAAAATGGAGAATCATCAAATCAAGCCAATCCAAATAACGTCTATGAAAATCCAAGACCAAGAAAGCTTACATGCAAAAAAAAGGAAAGAAAGGGCACACATCAAATGTATGCAGAGGTAAAATGAAAGGTATTCCTAAATCTACATCTTTATTCATAGGATTCTATTATAAATGTAACAAGAAAGGACATAAATCATATGAATGTAATTCTAAGATGGAACAACCAAAGAAGGAAACCTATATGAACAAATAGAGTCCTACATGAAAGATGAATGGGCACACAACTAATGAATGTTGGAAAAAGAAAAGGCAAGAATGGAAGCCTAAAGGTCAAGAAACTCCCTATCAACCAAAGAGAATCAGTAATCAATATATATGGGGCCACAGTACTTGGACAAACTATACAACATGTGGTAGATATGGTCACATTGCTACAAAATTCATGAGGGAATGGACCAAAAGGTCTAGAGGATGGAGAAACCCCAGAATGACATGTTTACACTATCACAAAGTTGGTCATCTCAAGAAAGAATCTAGAGACTGAATGACAGAAACAAGCACATATCCCAATGGAAACACCATTGAAGATATCTGGAGGGCTAGAGACAAAATGTGGAGAAAATATTTAAGCAATGATGAAGCTAGACCAAGTAATGAAAATGGTGACACCCCATCCAATGGATCTGGTGACATCACCACCCCCAGTTGAGCTGAACAAGTAAGTATGGAACTACATTACACCAAGTCATATTTTGCACCAGTTTCATTATACAATTGATAGATAGTCAAAATCTGCATGAATAAAGATGCATATCATGTTACTTGTTACAATTCTGAGAAATCAACCTCGTCAATAAACACATACCAAAAATCATTAGTGAATATAAAGGATGAGTTGTCTACACTTACCGGGAATTGTTAGTCAAACCATAAAATGGCTAAGTTGCTAATGCAACCCGACACCCGTCGGTAAGGAAGTAAAGTTATAAAGTTGTCATGACACAATACCGACATTCGTTGATAAAAGAAAATTCTTGACAGCTGTCCTAAGCATCCTATCAACACCGATGATGTTATTTGAGAGTTGATGGGGAGGTCACCTTGCTCCTAGAATCCTACTCTTTCTTAGGAATCTCACCTTGGACCCTATTCACCTCAGGATCCTTTAGACTCACACTTGAGTCCCTTAGGGTTACTCACAGACCCTAACCAAAAGGATTTCTGTACTCCCTCTCTCCTAGGTTTCCTACCCACCAAAATGCTTCACTCTTCATCTTATCTTGCTCTCCATGACTGAATAAAGTCAGTCATGCACCTTCTCCTTCTATCTCTCTCTCCTACAAGTTCTCTAGCCGGACCATTTAGCTCGCCTAGGACTTGTCTATAATTCTGACTAGCCTCTTCTCAAACCCAAACACAGAAATATAAATAAAATACATGAGGGATGCTTCTTGATGATCACACTCCATAGGATGGATTATAAGAGTCAAAAAGCATCCATGAGACTTCATTGAACTCAAAATCCTACTCTACAGAAGTCTGCACACAAAGAAGTACACACGGAAAACACAGGAAACTATCTCTTTATTGAAAGCTTGAAAATTACAATGTAAATTCAAATCTTCAATGCTAGTCTGCTCAGTCTCTAACTTCTCCAACCTCCGTTACAAGTTTTCTTTCTTGATCATATATTCGGCCTCTTCTTGATTTGTAACCGTTTCTAGGTTACCTGCCGTCTGAAGATTCTAACTGCCTCGGCTCTTCATCTTCTTCCTGTAACTGTCATCATTCTCATCGTCCCCTGCATGGTTGTCGATGTGGACCTTATTTTCTTTCATGGCATTCTCTTTTTCATCTTTCTTCTGCGTTGTTGACAAGTCAACCCATACTCTGAATATTAGTCGCACTGTCGCGAGACTCAATCACTATGCATGCCTTTATCCTGCGACTTGGCAATAACTGCTATCGTGCTCCCGCAGCACTCAAACCTTACTACCAATTCCCTTGCGACTATGCGATGAGTTTTAGTCACGTACCTGCAACGCTTCAAAATGAGCTGACATTTTCTCTGTGACTGTGCAATGCACTGTTCGTCGCGCTCTCGCACCTCTTATAACACTAACTGTCCATTACTCTGCGAGTACGTGATACATTGTTGAAACCTCTCGTCACGTTGTCGCGACCCTTATAACTTAACTGTCGGTTCACCTCACGACTATGTGATGCCTCCTCGTCTCTCACTCACACACTTCAAAATTTAATTGCCGATTGTTCAGTGATTACGCGATAGACTAATGTAACTGTCATCGCAGCGTCGCGCTGTTTCCAAACTAACTGCCCAACGCCTTGCGACTGTGCGACTATACTATTATCGCATCCTCGCAACTGTTTCAACTTGACTGTCGATCACTTTTCGATTGTGCAATATGCTATTGTCACATTCTTGCACCGGTTTCAACTTAACCTCTGATCACTTTTGTGATTGTGCGATAAGCATAAAGTAACTGGCCCGCTCTTTAGGAGTTAAAAGCTGAAGCTGTTAGTGTTTAGGGAAACTGCTAACCGAAACTGAACTAGCTGCTAACCGTGATCTGCTCCTTTGATCACTCTACAAATTACTAGGGCTTGGAGCTAAAACCATAGGGTGCTCTGCACCAAGATTCTTTCTGATGAACTCCATCTTCATGACCTGACGAGTCGTTGATAATTTATGACAGACTTAGGGCAAAAGTCTATAAATACTTGACAGAGCATTTCATTTTGCACACGCGATTTGAAGAGAAAAAGCAGAGTAAAACTAGAGTGATAAAACATCAGATAGTAGAGAAACCTCAACTTGATCCAACACATAGCAAAAATATCATTCACTAGTATCATGAATCGAAGTAAGTGCCAAGGACACTGAAGAACTCTGTTGTTATTTTTAAGAAAGCCCTAAATTTGAAAAATGATGGCAACCACTTCAAGAACTATAAAGATCAAGAATGATAAGAAGAATGTGGTTAGGTTAATTAATAAAAACACCTGTGTGGAGCCCAAGTATAAGATATGCCTGAAGATCGCTTCGCAACCCGATAATTCTAGTGCAATTTTGAAAATTCCACCTAGGGTTTTTCTGATAGAGGACGTAAGGTCCTACATTCACTACAAGATCACTGAAGTAGGTGATCTGGAGATGGATGAAGCTTACAAGAATCTTTTTGATGCATAAGGAAACCTAAAAGATGAACATAATCATCTGCAAGTAAAGGGAATAACAAATGCCCTATATTTCTTGGGGGATTTCAAAACTGACTAGATTAGGTTAATTTTGAGCAGAATGCATGATCACAAGCTATGGTTAGATCAACCTAAGCAAATCACTAAGGATTTCCTTCATGCTATAATTGGTTATCCAATAACTGACAAGCCTAAGGAACATAAGCATCCCTCTAGGCTAGAATTTGAAAAGCTCACAAAAGCTATGTGGGATAATAGAGGTCTAAAGGTAAACACTATCATCGATGAGGAGCTGAGGTTCAGTGCATGTGTAATTGGCTACAAGATCTTCCAAGCAAGAAAGATTAACATAATTTCATCTACAACAGTAAGCACAGCTTACAAAATAGTGACAAAGGGAATTCAGATGGATCTGTGTGAGATCCTGTTAAAGCAACTTGATGAAAACATGATGACAATAAGGTCTACAAAGACTAACACATGTAAGTTTGGTTCACTTATCATGTGTATATTTTCTACTTTCAAGAATACTTTCCTTCAGTAGGAAAAGTAAAATGGGATACTACAAAGCTAGTCACACTGCAAATTAGTGAACTTATTAAGTCACTAGGAGACAATTTTAATTCAGTTATGATTGCATAATTCCTTGAATTCAAGGAAAAGATGATGGAAAGAGTGAGGATCCCTGAGAAACTAATTGAAAAATATAGAGATGAGATATTTTTTATGGTGGATACAGACTTCACCCACATAAAACTAGTTGTACCAAGAATAGCTTGGTTAGCCCCTCTTAATTATGAAATCAACATAGATCAAGCAACCAATGCTATTTATGCATTGATCAATGAGCCAATTGACAATAAACAACCAAGGTTTGGCACTTATGAAGAGGCCAGGTCAAAGATAAAAAGAGGCCTAGAAATAAAAAAGACTGTCAACAAGAAGAATAAGATGGTTAAGAAATTTAAAAAGATTCTATCGGTTAATGAGGAGGAACAAGAACAAATAGAGGAAACTGATGAACAGGGTACCGTCGGTGAAGGGAAAGATGAACAAAAATTAGATTCTGAGGCAAGTAAATCTGATACACCTCCACCTCCTACAAAGAAACAAAGGACAAGGAGCCAAACTTCTAGGACCGATACCACACCTCTTAAGAAAGGTCAAGTAAGGACCTATAAGAGGAAGCAGCCAACAAAGCAAACAAAGTAGCAACCAGAGAAACAAACACCAACAAAGAGGAGAAAAATATTGGTTAGGAAAAAAGATAACATAGAAGACACAAAAGATGATGAGCCTGATGTAGTTAAGAAAATTTTTAGAAATCAAACAATTGATGAGGCTAGTGAATCTATTGCTGCATCTGGCACCATGTATGATAAGAAAATCAAACAATGGGATATACTTAAACTAGAGGACCATAATAAGATACAAGAGGCAATCATCAGGTCAATGGTAAAATTCAAATATGTACCAACTGAATTTGTCAACCAAATACCCAAAGATCTGGGTAACAAAATATCTCAACAATGGTCATATGCTCTAGAAACTGAAAGAGAAGAAAGGGAGAGGGTACTTGTCACACTTATGCCTCCTGAATCTAAGATAGAATAAATCAAGGAAATAATGAAGAAGCACTCAAGCAAATTTGTAGAAAAAATAAGAGCTTACAAAGTGCTAGAGGATAAGTTTATAGAGCTGGACAAAATGACCGAGACTAAATGGAGACAACTCCTAGATCTGCCTGTAGAGTCAAAAAGTCATGAGAATCAATTACTTCTCACCAACACACCTCATGCAGAGGAGGAGAAAGATAAGTCAAGTCCTAAGCTTATTTCTTTGTACAATGTTGAAGATATGGAGCCAATAGATTTGGACAAAGTCATGGATGATCTTGACATTCAAGACATCACACATTATGAATCTGATAAGGATCCACAAAAAGAAGATGATGTAATATCTATATCTCTTAAGGATCAGGAGAAGCAACAAGAGTTGAAGACAACAGGGCATAAAAAAATGAATGTTGTTGATGAGACATAGTAGGACACTTCATTCATTGACATCACAGAACCAGAGCCTGCCAAGAAAATACAAAAAGATGAAGATGTAACTGCTCAAAAAGACCAAACCGATGAGTAGGACACCACTCTAGATACAACACAAGCTAGCACTCAAAGAAATATGCTAGTATTGATGAAGGCCATCAATATACTAGAAGGTAATGAAGGATCTACTGCAGAAGATACAAGCACACCTAGGGACAAGGGTGATGTAGAAGAAAGAGACACCACAGATGACACAACTATAGGACAAGCTACAACCGATGATCAGAAAGATAAGTCTACTGATCAAAGTAAAGAGGAATCACAAAAGGTAGAAGAGAACATGCAGAAAGAAAAGAGTGAAGAAGCAAAGAAAGATGAGCTGGAGAAGAAAACAGAAGAAAAATCTACAGAGACACCCAAGGTTGATGGAGAGACATCTTCACAAAATTGATAGGTGTACCCTGAGTAGAAAACAAAAGAAGAATCTTCAACAAAGCCTTCACTAATCACTTCAGAGAGGAAAAATGAACTAGTAATGGTAGTTCATACATCTTCTTCCACACAAATATCAAAGAAGAAGAAGAGAAAGCATAAGAATCTAGTTACTCTAGATGAAATCATTGAGATTCCAGTATGTGATCCAAGGATATTGGATCCAACTAAATTAACAAAGTATGCAAGACTTTGTAAGAGAAAATAAATGTAGGACAAATTGAGAAAAGCGACAAAGGAAGCTAAGATACTTGAAATAGCATGTACCAGATGTAGATGTTGATCAAACAACCCCAATACTTAATCAATTAGTGGTTCTCATAGATGCAATCACATCTCAGAACATAGATGCTAAGAAGGTCATGGAAGAAAGACTTGAACAAAAATATGAGTTCAAGCTAGTAGAAAAGATAAGCCAAGAAGTGGCATTGCAAAAGATAAAGCTTTCTGAACTGGTTAGCACAATAGATCCAATAATCTCAGAAGCTATAACCTTAATATAGAATTTATGCACACTTGATCAACTCACCAAGGAGTATACCGACAAGATAGCTTAGATAGATGCTGATCTTCAAACAAGTGCACAAAGTCTCACGAATAGTGAAGAGGCAATAAAATTTCACAATGAACAACTCAAGCAAGCTCAAAAATTGAGACAAGACATTCAGATTGTAGAGACCAAGTTTAGAGATGAGGTAAATGAGCTTCAAGCACAACTCTTACCGACACTCTCACTACTGCAACAACATATGACAGAGGCAAAAGCACTAATTTCCACCCCAAAAATGTCTGTCCTAGAAAACATTTATGATATGCATGCACGACTAGAGCTAGAGTACATGGCACTAGAACTACTAAAAGAAAAATGGGAGAAATTGCTCGAAGATATCAAGAACACCCACTCACATATTCTTGACACATTGTAAGTTACACATTTTTGTCACTTTTTTGGCATCTTATAACCTGTACATTTTTGTCATGAGTATCAAATAAAGGGGGAAGTGATATGTATAGTTAGTAAAAAGGGGGAAATGATGTGTATAGTCAAACATTTGAAAGAGAAAAGAATAGGGAATGTATAGTACAGAGGCAAGTATACATGTACATATACTTATACTATACTGATGCATATAGTTAGGGGATTCATATAATGACAAGGATATATACATGGTGTACATACACTTTAGTATTACGCAAATATCAGTTTTTGATACTAATGTCAAAGGGGGAGATTGAAGACAATATATTTTGCCATTAGTAGATACAAGGAAAAACATGATCTACACCATCGGTTTACACTACACCGATAGATAGGACACAACACTACCTGACACCAAGGTTACCCAATACTGCCAAGTACAAAGCATCATGACAAGCACTATTCAGTGTTACCTGATGACAAAAAGGATAAAGGAACTCGACGAGTAACAATAGTGCAACCTGACAAAACAACAAAGAGAGGAACCAAATAGATGAAGGGAACTTGATGATCAGTTCAATGAAGGAATGTCAAAAGACTTTCAGTTCAACTCGACGAACAAGAACTGACAGTCAGTTACATCCCGAAAAAAGTGGATCTGACTTTCCATGTCAGATAAAACATTGAAGTTGTATATTTAGCTTCTTGATTTGTTTTAAATCCATTATGTGCGGAGGAAGCAATGTAATTATTATTGTTTTAATCAGTTTAACTATTTTAAAACATGCAAACTAAATATCAAGGTCAAGTTGTATACCTTGGATCCAGAGTTAACTTTGTAATGTGTGATTCTAGAATAGGTCAAATACTTGTATAAATAGATGCTCAATCTATTGTGAAAATGTTGTTCGATGATGATTGTAGCCACTAAGAGAATATAAGGATTAGACAAGAGAATTCATGTAGAAGAATAGAAACAGATCAATTCACTTTCAAGAACAAGAACACAGAATACCGACGAGCAGGAAAAGGTATTAATCAATCACTATAGGTGATATTCATATTTTGAGAGCTTTAATGGATATGTGATCAAATATTATAGATTGCATATAGTCAGGTCAAACATATTGTACTCATTCTAACAAGTGTAGTACACTTAAGAAATCCTTCTAAGAAAGGTGGACCTAACATTCCTATTGTAAATCTCTTAATTGAGTGCACACTTAAATCAGTGTTGGTAAAGCTCTTAACAGAGTAGATCTTAATAGGTCTCCACTTTAGTACTCCTAACATGGTAGATCATCAGAAGTGATCAATTGTAAGCCTTTACTAGCTCCCTTCCATTTTGCAGATAGTGAAGTTTTGCGGGTGCCTTCCCCACCATAGTTTTTACTTCGTAACAAGATTTTTCTGTGATATCATATCTTGTGTTATGTGTTTATTACTTTCATGAATGTTTCTATGAATGTTGTAAACAATTAAAGATTATGAATTAATATTACATGCATAAGAAGAACATCAGAAATAATCGGTAATATAATAAAGATTGTTTACTAATGATGAAAGGTGAAAAAGAGTTAAAAGTTTTTGAGGTACTAATTCACCCCTCCCCTCTTAGTACTACTTCTCATTAATCCAAAAATATTTGTTTCTTATATAGAATCTTCTCCTTACCCAGTTTCTTCTCAAAAAAATATAACCTTACCTATCTCTTCTTTCTTCTTCAGACCAGTATTTGTACCCTGTGTATTAGCAGGAGCAACTTTATCAGTCTTATGTTCAACTGCACCTTCAACATTAATCTTATACACATCCAAAGGCTTCTCTGGAGTATCTCATTCATCATCACCAATGTGAAAAATAAGATTTGAGAGGGAGGTATCCATTAGATCTACACCAATATCCAACTATACATCCAAAAAATTATCATTATCTTCTCCAGAGGACAATATATTGTCTTTCTCAACTCATGTGCAACCTTAACATTCTTGTGTTTTGTTCTCTTTACTAGTATCTAGTAATAATCCATGTTTTCTTCCATTAGGCTATCATACTAAGTTCCTTAGAGATCTTATCTTTTTCTTCAACATACAAGGATCTACATGATTTTTCTAAGGCCTATGGCCTAATGATTGATTGTTTGATCACTGCCTCATGTCTCCTCTTCGATAACGCCTCTTTTAAATCCATAGGAATTTTTTTACATTGTCATCAATGTACAATTTAAAAGTGATCATGTGTCAGATAATGGTTTTCTCTATTGTGATTTTATCTATCGACGAAGAATTTTGGTAAAGTCCTATAGCCATCTCTAAAGAGTCATACTGGTTGATTACATTTACAAGAATTTTTAAACCAAGTGTTTTATTATCATCCTGAGGATATTTATTTTTCTTTTTCTTTTCCTTCACTTCCTTCTCTTTCTCATCTTTCTTTCCTTTCTTCTTCTTCTTCTTCTTCTCATTTTCAAATTTATTTCGTTCCTCCCTTTTTGTTTTTTTTCATTCCCTTTCCTCGCAGGGTCTACCCTGGAGTTACCTTGGTTATTTTTATTTTGGAAAGGGTGGGGAGTCTCCTCCTCCTCATCATCATCATCATCATCGTCACCATCACCATCACCCATCACCATCATCGTCACCATCACCGTCATCGTCGCCATCATTGTCATCGTCATCATCATCATTGTCATCGTCATCATCATCATCGTCATTGTCATCGTCATCATCATCATTGTCGTCATTGTCATCGTCATCATCATCGCCATTGTCATCATCATCATCATCGTCATCGTCATTATCATCGTCATCATCATCATCATCGTCATTGTCATCATCGTCGTCATTATCATCATCATTGTCATCGTCATCGTCATTGTCATCATCATCATCGTCATCATCGTCATCGTCATCGTCATCATCATCGTCATCGTCATTGTCATTGTCATCATCATCGTCATCATCATCATCGTCGTCATCGTCATCGTCATCATCATCATCATCATCATCATCATCATCATCATCATCATCATCATCACCATCATTCTTATTTATTTTTTTTGGTCCTCTTTCCAATCAAAAATTGTTGTTTCTCTAATTCCTCTTCTAAGTTGTTGTTGTTGTTGTTGTTGTTGTTGATATCCACTTCTATAATAGGTTTCAGTCCCGTTTGTGAGGCCTCACCCCGACCCATCACAGTCTTACTGCTCGATCACACTTTGATACTTTATGTTTTGATACATTGATACACTTTTTGATTATCCAGATAGAGACTCGAGATATTATGTTATGATGATGATTATATTGTGTGGATTACGTTTTGACATGGATTAGACCTAGATCAGATGGTTGTTTTTTATTATATATATTTAGATAAATGAACTGATGAGAAGATCGAATTATGATTAGACTTGATTATTTCATGGATGTTATGTCATGATGATTATGGAATTATTATGTTTTAAAATTTTTTGTATGAAAATTGCAATTAAGAATTTAATTCTGCTGTTGATTGAAGTTGCTAATTATAAATTGAAAAATGTACATGTCATGTGACCTTATTAACTTGGACTACTGATGCTCAAGTTTAGTGTGCAGGAAAGAGAACCATAGAATTATTCAGAGAATCAGGGCTAAACACATGTGAATTGAGTAAGCCAAGGTTTAATCCAATAAGGGATTGAAACCTCGTTGTAATGTGATCCTTGTTGTAAATGTAATCTGAATGTGTGTTATCAGTTTATTACTCATGCTGTTGTTTGGACATGTCAAATTAGGGCTTGGGAAAAAATCACCAAATCTTATAGGATGCTATATTAATCCCACTTGCATATAGATGTCTTGTAGGGATCACATCAAGTTGGAACTCAGATTTGAACTTTAGGGGTACTTTGGAAGGGTCAAAAGTGACCCTAG
>MU225850.1:2078756-2089805 GCA_018584345.1 Thuja plicata
TTATTTAATTAATTTTGGGGATTGGATTAGATGATTTGAGAAATGAATTTAGAAGAAAATAGATGATTAATTAATGATTAAGAAACTATTAATTAATAGATGAAAATTAGGGTTTTTAATGTAAAGTTGCAAGTCTGTCCATTTTAGGGTGTCTACACTACCTTATCAGGAGTATCGATGGAGACTTGTTAAAGTATACTTTGTTAAGAGCTTTAGAAACACTGTTAAGTGTGCACTTGGTTAAGAGATTTGATATTGGACTCTTAAATCCACCTTTCTTGAAAGGAATTTTTATGCTTTTCTCCTCTTGTTCTGATTAAGTAAAAATAGGTTTTACAAGGTCCCAGAACCTTTAAATAGAGTTATACAAATATTTAGAGCAACAACTATGCTGAGGCACCAAAAAAAGACAACCGACAAAAAAAGCCAACAGACAGAATAGCTAGCAACAGTCCCAAAGATAAACAAAATAAATAGGGACAACACAAAAAAGGGAAGGGATGAGGAAGCGATAGCTACATGCCACCAACCATATGCTAGGCTTGAATCACCATAACCTCCATTTGATTGATAATATTTTTGAGGTCACCTTTTTCCTTCTATTTTTCCTCCTTTGGGCTCGCCTTTTTGGTGCTAGCCCTAGTGCAAGTTCCCGGACCAGCCCGCTCCTTGATAGCATGGCTATCCTTATCGCTAGTATCTAGATCCAACTTCTCCATTAAGCTCTTGGTCTTCCCTATATAATCTTTTAGAATCTTCAGATATTGATCCCCAATCTTATGAACTGTGTCCTCTAGATTGTCCACCTTGGCTTTCAGGTTCTTTACCTACCTTACACTATCATCTTCAGCAGCTCTGTCCTTGAAATCCTTGAACTTCTTTTCCAGATTGGTAACTCTGTTCACCAAATCAACCTATGCTTCCAAATTTCCAACGACCTCTTTCATTCCCCCCAGACACTCAGCCATAGATTTCTCCCCAATACCAACACATTTTAAAATATTCATTTCCCCCCTCATACCCTCAATTTGATTCTTCAGGTCAACATTATCTCCTAACATTTTTCTAATTAGACTAGGAAAATGAGTCATGCATGCTTTACCATGGTCTGAATCCTCAGGTTCAAAAGTATTACTTGTGTCATCATTGTGATGGGTATCCTCCTTCCCAATGCTTTTATTTTTGAGGCCCTTCCCAAAATCCTCCTTCACCATTTCTTGTTCCTTCTATTCTTTATTCTATATGCTCTCAGTGGGGTTCATATCATCCTTACCCTTATCCTTCTCCTTGTCTTCCTCCTCATCCCAGGAAAGCATGATTTTCCACTTTCTGGGATTTTTCCCTTTGCAGGTTTTGATATCTTCCCTCTTTCTTTTCTTACCCCTAGATTTGGGTTTAGTCCCCTTATCATCATCCTCGGTCTCCTTTTCAGTCTTTGTTTAGTCCACCGGAGTCATCTTCTTACCCTTAGGGTTTATTTTTCCCTTTTTATTTTTTCTGTCATTGTCCTCAGAGCTCTCATCCTCTGTATCCTTCTCAGTATCTGAGATTTTGATGTGGGTTTTTTCTAGTTTTTCGAGGAAGAAGACCATTTTTTATTCCCTTCTTAGGGGTTTTATACCCTTTTTTCTCCTCTCCCTCATCCTCTATATATTATTCATACATACTTTCCTCCTCATCTCCTTTTGTATCTTCCTTAGCTTTCTGTGTCCTTTTAACCAGAGGTCTCTCCACCTTCTTGGATTTAAGAACTTCATAAATTAACACCATAAGCCCCTGGTGTGAGGCATGATCCTCCTTAGGTTTCGTCTACATGCTAATAATGGTAAAATCAAGTGAGTTGAGTAGGTAGAAAGGAAATCTAACCTTTATTTTGTGTCTAAAGTGGTTAAGGAGCATGATGTGGTGGCCATAGGCCCTAGTGAATCTACTATCCAGAGTGATGTAGCTGATGAGCACAAATAAAACATATCACTAGGGTCTGAAAATACCTATAGGGTCATGATAAGAGGTGCCCACCTTCACCAGTTGATCTCTTTCCTTATCTTCCTCAGGAAACTTCTCCCACGCCTTGTCTGAGATTAGCCTATCTCTGTAAAATTTAAGCCCTTCCATCCCCATACCAGTCACCTCCGCTATAACCTCCTTGGTGACTTCCATATATTGGTTTCCAACCATGACCTTCCCATTTTTCTAGGTCTTCAAGAAGATTTTTGTGATAGTGGAGTTGCACCCTTGAATCCTCTCTAGAAAAACTACCAGACCTCCTTCTACCAAAATTTTCCACACATCTTCCTTTTCACACCATTCATCACAATTTGCAGGTTCCACATGCTTCTTGTTGCCTCCCATATCTTCTCTCTGGTTCAGATTATTTTCTCTGTCAATGACTTTGCAAATACTATTTGAAATATCCTGCCTCTCTTTCATAACCAAGAAGTGAACCCAGAAAATGTGCCACTTTGATCTAATAATTACCACTAAGTACGCTCTCCTTAGCTGGTAATGATGACAAGTCACTTCCACCATAAACCAATAATTAAAACTTACCATTTATGATCTATTTTTGATTGCTTCACTCCACTTGTTAGAATGATAGAAAATTACAAATTGAACTGGTAAATGCAATCCCCTATTGCTGATACAGATCCTATGTATTTTACATAAAAATATTATCACCTTAACTGTGATTGAATAATACCTCTGATTATCAGCGTCCTATGTTCTTGGTTCTGCTAACCAAATTCTTCTTTTTCTAAACTGGTTCTTGAAACTCTCAATTCAATCCATAGATGTGCTCATTTTGTTCTCCTCTTTCTTACACACACATTCTAAAGAATTATTACATCATCTATTTATAGATGGATTGACTTCATTGAGTTGTGATAAAAACAATGTTAACTCTAAGATTAGGTTTACAACTTACACCTAGATCTCCTAGTCTATGTGTTTTAAATCAGTTAGACTAATTAAAACACTTACATTAGTGTTTCTTTTCCCTAATGAAATGGATTTGAAAAAAAATAAATATCCTATAAATACAATACCCTTTCTTTATCTGATGTGGAAGTCAGATCCACTTTTTGCATGCTGCAACTGACTTTTGGTTCTGTCTTTCGGTCATGCTTGATTATCCTTCGATTTTTACTATCGGTTGCACTGTATCTGGTTTTTTGATCTGCACTGTAACTTGCATTTTGGGTTCCTCTATCGGGTTCCACTCTATCTCTCTATATTGTTATTTTCGGTTTACACACGACCTTGTGTCATCGGTTCTCTCTGTACTTAGTCATTCTTGGTGATCTTCTAATCTTATCTTTGGTTTTCCCTTTACTGTCTTTCAGTGTTAGCTTACCGAAAGTGTTTTTTGAATACTAATGACAAATTAATGTCATCAATTCAGCTATAGCCAATGGAACACAAGTGAAGGTGCTAAATCACAAGTTGAAAACATTGCAAGGAGATCAAGACAAGAGGATAACTACATTAATGGATTTGCAAATGTATCTGATTCTTACACTTTATGTTATACAAAAGAATGTTAAAGAAGAAGAGGTAACACTTAGATTACCTTAGATGAGTACTGGTGAAGCCATGGAAGAGTTAACTTCTATTTTGCATGAATAGATTAATGTTATCATACATTTGTAGAAATCATGGGAGAATTCATTGGATAATGCAAAAGAAAATTTTAGTGAGGTTTTTGCAAGGTTGTGATCGGTAAGCTTTTTCATTTTTGAAGATAATTTTTGTACCTTTGTCATTTTTGTCAAAGGGGGAGAAATTAGTCTATGTGACAGTACAGCTGAGTGAGTGATTGGTATAGAGTGTAGAATAATGAATTACAAATAATTATATTTCTCTTTATATGTTTTTACATCAATTCCAAAGGGGAATATTGTTGTCATTATGATGAATTTTGGAGGTGAAATGATGAGTTTAAGTTTATCATTTATGGCAGCTTATTAACTCTATTAGTTTTGGATGAGTAGGTAAAGCAGATATGCTAAGTCTTCTGATCGGTGAGAAGTAAGATAGTAACAGTTTTGATTTTTGAGTAGCACTTGAGATGGTGAAAACATAGGGATTTGTGATCACTACGAGAGCCTTATTATGGTTAGAGTAGTACAGATATACGACCATGATAGTTAACTCAATATTTTGTGAAATTTAGTTTTTGATGAGTGTTCTATATGAACTGGTTGAGTTACCAATTGATTCATGATGATCAGATGGTTAAGGTGGTTAATTTAATGTCGATATTTTTTATTAAATGTTTTAGGTTGACATGTTAAGGTTTATTGACGTATATTTTTATGAGTTATGTCAAGTTGAGGGATGACTTGTGGATTTTTTTTAGTGTTTAACCGGATTAAGAACAACTTTTTAAAGGGATGATCAGATATTTAGGGTTGTTGATCATATTTTTGATGTCTGCAATCAGAGAAAGAGGTTGATTATTGCATCAAGAGTTTAAAGACTAAATTGGATCTTTCAGGCAAGTAGTGTCATTCCAGATCAGCAATTTGATTTTACTTCTCAAGGCTAACTCTAATAGGTTAGCAAGTTTAAATCCCTTAAACAAGGTGGAATTTAACAGGTCTTATTATTTAAATCCTCTAACAAGGTGACTTCTGAGAAGGATTTCTAAATCCTCTAGCGAGGTAGAACTTAACAGATCTCTTTGTACTTCTAACAAGGTACTAGTCAATCTTAACCGGGTGAGCCCCTAATAGGGTATTGTAAGCTCCTAACAGGGTAACTCTTTTTACTGCAATGAAGATATTTGTGGGTGTCATCCCCACCATGGTTTTCTCCCTCTTCCCAGGGTTTCCATGATAAAAATAGGGGTGTTATGGTTTATTCTTTGTGTTTTATTGAATTAATTTACTTTTATTGCATAGTTACAGTTTCTTGTTTAGTTTTCTGGGAGTTACTTAAAAGCATATTTAGATTATTTCTTGAATTAGTACAGTTTATGTTCACATTGATTCACCCCCCTCTCATTGCTTCTATATATCAACAATGGGAACCATAGGTATAGTTAGCCTTTTTATGTTGTCCAAAACTGGAGACCTTAATTTTGTCATGATTATAGAGAGGATCCTTAAAGACAGTACAATCTGTGTTAGTAGTTCTAGGATTATTTTCAACTTCTATCTCTCCTCTTTCAATTAGGTCTCTGATAATATTCTTTAGTTGGAAATAGTTGGTAATTTTATGTCCCTTTTTTGTGATGATATTTGCAAAAATTATTGTCATTGTACCATGTTGGTTTAAAGGACCAATATTATATTCTCACATTTTTTGTAAGGTTGTAGAATTATCTTGGATAAATATTTTTAGGACCACCTCGAGTGGCTCAGTGAGAGGTGTAAAAGTGTGTCATGGGTTTTGTCTTCTTGGTGTATGTTGTTGTTCATTGGTCACATTGGTTGATTGATTATCATTGTGAGAGGAATTATTATTGATATTGACAATATAAGGAGGTGGTACCCCTTGTATATGTATAACAGGTTGTGCACTGTGAATAGCTTTGGAATCAACAACTCCATTATTGGTGACAATTTTTTTTTGAGAACAATGTTTTGATTTGTCATAGGACTGATTATACTGGTTGTTCTCATTTGTTTCTGTTTTAGTTTAATTTGTCTTTTTGCAATGAATCCTTGCTCTTCTTTTAAGCCTTGTTCAATAAATTCATAAAATGCGTCTATGTGTTGGGTGTGTAAAACCCACATCATTTCAAGTTGGCAATTCTCAATGGACGTTAGGATCTTTTCCTTTTGAGGAATGTGAAATAGTGCTTTACTATCCATCTTCCTCTAACATTGTAAGAAGGATGCAAAAGGTTCTTCATTTCTCTGTTTGGAATTACATAGATCCATGATGTTGACTTCGGTAACAATGTTGTAAGAATAGTTTGAGTTCAATTTTTTTGCCAATTTGTTCCATGACCTTATTCTAGATGGTAGACATGAGAACCATACAATGGCTCGACTACTTAGACTTCCTAGAAAGAGTCGCATTAAATAAGTGTCATTATGAGTGACCTTTATACAAGCTATGGAAAATTCTTGAATATGGTCTCTTGGGTCTCCTTTCTCATTATACCTGTCAAATTTAGGCATTTTAGAATTAGGAGGAAAGGGTATCATGTACAATAATTTGTGAAAAGTGTAGGGATATAAGTCCTATATGGTGTAAATTATCTTTATACCACTCGCCTTCATAATTGTCATTTATTGTTCAATATTTTTCACCTATTTTGCTAATATATCAGTAGGTGTTGGAGGCATATATATATTGGAAACTGTAACACCCCAAAATTGGCATCTTGCAACCCTAACCAATTTTGTTGCATTTGTCATTCTTCTGAATCATCAAAGTCCTATTGTACTAGGCAATTCTGAGTTTTTGACTGACTCTACTCGACCTAAGTGTCAAATGCAGAAAATCCTAAATATGCATTAATCATACATTATATTTAATTCCTAAATATCTATTGGCTAAACAAACCCTATGATTGAATTAATTTAATTATAAAGTCCTAGAACTTTAATTGAATTAAATTCACCCCTTTTAGTGAAAACACATGAAAAGGAATTAAATAATATTTAATTATTAAATAAATATCCTCATTTCAATAATTGAATTTAATTATTCAAATAATTGAGAAAAACATATTTATGAGGTCATACTTTATTTATTTAATTAAATATTCTCTCAAAAATCTTCTCTCCTGTTCAGAATAGAAATTTTGAATTAACCGTTCTTTAAAGAGAAAGAAAATAGTTAAAATCAAAATAAAACAGTTAAAATCAAAGAAAGAAAATAGTTAAAGCAAAGGGAAAACAATTTATTATTTTCTTTTA
The DNA here is from genome assembly GCA_018584345.1 of Thuja plicata. Classification (NCBI taxonomy): domain Eukaryota; kingdom Viridiplantae; phylum Streptophyta; class Pinopsida; order Cupressales; family Cupressaceae; genus Thuja; species Thuja plicata. The sequence continues at coordinate 2,085,632 of MU225850.1, forward strand.
AAGAAAGCTTTCTATTTTAAACTGGTTTTTCTATCTGTTTTATGTCAAAAAGGAAACTTTCTATTCTGATCACCTCTGAGTCTATAAAAGAACTCCCATTCCTCATTCAAAACCCTGCCTGGAGAAAATATGCATTGTTAGAATAATGAATTGTTGCTACATTTTATCATCTCATTTCTAGTTAAAAGCTTTCATTTGCAATAGAATAATTTCAATTTCTTAGAATAATTGCATTGAAATCATGTCTTAGATTAATCTTGCATCCTTCAATTCTTCGAATAATCTTGCATTTGTATTGCATTCATGGAGAAAAATCATTCATTCTTAGATTGGTCTATGGTTGTGAGACTCTCGTTCTAAGAGCTATTTTGAAACCCCATCTAGATAGAAGGCAACAGGTCGAATCATACAGGCATGCAGGATGAATAACTCATATTTACTTCTATATGTGGCTGATGAACAAGGACTATGTTGAAGTGTATGGTTCAATAACAAGGCCAATTTTACCACATACATTTCTAGCACCCACCGTGGGGTAGAACATCTATTTTTGTCATCACATTTGAATCAATTTTGAAAATCTTGAGATAATGTGTGTACTCTGATTTTGCAGGTAAAACAATGCATTTCATCTTTGGTTTAGCCTCAAGCAAGTTCAAAAATTTCTTCTATCTTCTATCTATTATTCTCTTAGTGTCTTTCAAGCTCTCATTTTGAGCCAAATCTGACTCCACCATCGCGTTCAGATCATCGTTTCGGTTGAAAATGATTGTAGACATGTCTATACTTATCAAAAGTTGAATCTGTGGCGAAACAATTTTGCCCAAGGTCGTACAACCAGTTGCATGGAAATTGAGGCAGATTTTAGATTTTTTTTGCACGCAGCCCGAGACAGATTTTTTCAAAAAAAAATCTTTAAAAAAAATTTTCAAAAAAAAAAAATCAAATTTTTTTTGACTATGTTAAATTTGACGGCCCTCAAACCATCATTCTCCATGACCTACTGTGACAGCCACAAAATCGTCAAATTTAAAATTGAAATTTGATGACGTTAGCAGGATTTGAAAAATCTTTAGCCTTCACCATTGAGCTTTTTGAATTTGTAGTCTAACTTTAAACAATCATATCTTGCTCATTTTAAGTCCAAATTGAGTGCAATTTTTTTTTATTTTGGGTAGAATTGTCTGAAGATTTCTGGTTTTTTCTTAATTTCTACATTTTAGTCCTAGATTTTTCATAAATTGCAGGTTTTCATCACTGTACCTGTCTAATCCTCTATTTTGTAGCTTCCAAAGCCTCGTATGGGCTCATACGGTAACATTTTTTAGTGAAATATTTTTTGAAAGTGCATGATTTTTTGTCTACTTTCTGAATATGTGATCAATTTTCTAATTTTTTAATTTTGATAATGTGGACTAATCTTTGGCTTTGATTTTCATGTGATTATGTTTTGCGTACAACCTAACAGTAGTTTACAGAATGTTATCCAAGAAGAATAAAATATAAACTACTCACGAATTGGTTTTGCAGGTTGCCTTTGATCGATAGAATGCAAAACATTGTTCTTGCATCTTATTTTTGATTTCTTAAAATAGGAACTCACATGCAAGACTTCATAAAATGAAAATTTGTTTGATGTTTTGGGGATGACAATAATGTCAGGAAACTATGCTCTCACCCTTTTGGGATTATCAAAAATCTAGAAACATTATTGTCATTTTCTTATTCTGCTTGAAGTGTCTTCTAGTTTTGTAAACTCAAGGAATTGCATAGACGTATCCTCTCCCCTCGTCTTCATAGATCTTGGGTGTAAAAGAAATCCATACAAATCCTTTAGCGTGGCTACCTCCCAAGTACTTTAGCAGAGCCAGTGAGAGTGGATTGCCCAATCGGTAACAGGCTAAAGCCAAGCCCTTCTGAACCGGTATATAAAAAATTCCATTGTGATTAATTTCATAATGGACGGGTGTGAATTTGTTGTGGCAACCAAAATCTCCTCTAGTACCCCAATGGTGCGTTAAAGTCCCAACATCGTTAAGGTGAAAGCCTTGCTTTGAAAGGATTGGGAGAGCCCCCTTTATTGGGAAAATGACTTGATCACAACCACCTGAACGGATGTCCTTACTACAAACTATTTTTATAATATCCAAAAACCCTCTATCTTTTGGTGCGGAAGGTCAGAGACCAACTAGGACACCTCACACTTTTATGGCTCTTAGTAGAGACAACAACCCTTTGGGAAGTAATTCCTTTCAGGTTTGAAGCTTGGTGTGCCTGAGAAGTGAGTGCACATGTAAGGAGGAGCCCGTGCCTCCAAGCTTCTAAGTTTTTCGCTATGAGTAAGTGTAGCTAAACTTTGGTTCAAGTGGGGATTCAACAGATACTTCCCTGGCTATCCTAGGATTGTGATGTGTCTATTTTGGTACTACAAACATTTTGTTTAATGTGTTTTGCATGAGTGTTTACTAAAATAACAACAACAACAATCAAACGATCTGGAAAACTATAAACTTTGGATATTTGCCTATCTTGTCTTGTCTGAAACTCTACCGAAACTCTGTCAAAACTTTTTCAAAGATCTGTCAAAAATATGTCAAATTTGTTTCAAAAACTTGTCAAAACTTGGTCTTTCATCGATCTATCCTACTAAATTTAGTCTATTCTAAAATTTGCACTGTCATAACGCTTCTGCTAGTTCACATGCAATTGTAATCTGTTATTAGTCCAACCTATCACTATCTTGAAATCTGATGTTGTTACACTATCTGATTGACCGATTCCTTTGTTCAATCTTATCATATTTGTCTATGATGTCCTTGTTCTGAGTTGTGAGAGCAGGTTCGTTAACCTTGACTCAAGATCAGAGTCTCTTGCTATCTCCTTCTCAGTTAGACATTTATCTCTTGGTCTCTTTGATCTTGGACTTGGATAACACTTTAGGTATCATCACAGTGTCGGTCAAGTGAATCAACTTATTTATGCCTATGCAAACTAGAAGTCATATTAAGGAACTCTGGAAATCTATCACCTTGCTATCCAATTTTGTATTCTGCTATGAACATTCTATCTGAATCTTCACAAATCCATGCTTTCATCAACATCATCACTAGTATGTCTTTGACTACAATCTGTTGATAGTCTGACTCGTTGTTTCAAAATCTGACTTTGTTGTGCTATTCCAAGTGACTTGTTATCTTATCATCTTTGTCTACATTGTCCTTATCCTGAGTTGTGAAAGCAAGTTTGTCAACCTTGACTCAAGATTAGAGTCATTGCTACCTCGGTCTTAATTGAACATTATCTCCTTTGTCCTTTGGTCTTGCACTTAATCAACACTTTAGATATCACTTCAACACCTATCAATCAATCAATCAATTCATCATACCCTCTTCAATCTTCTAAGAAAGTGCGCATTCAGACAATCTTACAATGTCTAAAAGAAAAGAAGAGATTCTTAGGGCAACTTTATTAAAACAACTTCAAACTTTGGAATCTGAACTCCAACGATTAAAGGGGAAAAAGGATACTTCATTCGATGAATCCTCATTAAGATTAACCTTTCCTTTTTTATTTGATCATGATTCTTATATCTCCACACTTCCTTCCAACATGGATAAATCTTGGTATGACAATCCCATCTTTGATCAAGAACAATTTTATGACAATCCCAACTTTGATCAAGAGAATGTAGAGGAAGCTATCACAACATCAGATGAAATCCTTTTCTATCTGCAAAAGAAGGATATTGCAAGTCAAGAAGCATATATTTATCCTTTAGAGAGAATCTTTACTCCTTTGGGACAATCTTATCAATCAACATTGGAGGAACATCTTGAGCATAATCTTATCACATTGCCTCCAACCACATCATATGGATTCAGATTCTTGAGTAACTATTGTGCATATCATCGACATAACAAGCATAAAACTGTTGGAAATAATCAAGACTAACCAAGTTACTGAGAGGGGAGGGGTGAATCAGTAACTCTAAAAACTTCAAAACATTTCTGCATATGTATATACTTTGACCATTCATTCATCTAATCCACTACAAGCATGAAAATATAATCATTCATAACACATAACACAAAGATTTGGTGACCCAGAAACCTTCCAAATAGAAAGTAAAACTGGGGTGGGGATGGTACCCACAAAACTTTGGTACTGCAGTATA
>MU225850.1:2107356-2181206 GCA_018584345.1 Thuja plicata
CATACATTATATTTAATTCCTAAACATCAATTGGCTAAACAAACCTTATGATTGAATTAATTTAATTATAAAGTCCTAGCACTTTAATTAAATTAAATTCACCCCTTTTAGCTAAAACACATAAAAAAGGAATTAAATAAAATTTAATTATTAAATAAATATCCTCATTTCAATAATTGAAACTATTCAAATAATTAAGAAAAACACATTTATGAGGTCATACTTTATTTATTTAATTAAATATTCTCTCAAAATTCTTCTCTCCAGTTCAGAAATAGAAGTTTTGAATTAACTATGCCTTAAAGAGAAAGAAAACAGTTAAAATCATAAATAAAACAGTTAAAATCAAAGAAAGAAAACAATTAAAGCAAGGGGAAAACAATTTATTATTTTCTTTTAAATAAAACTTTTCTATTTTGAACTAGCTTTTCTATCTATTTCATTTCAAAAAGGAAACTTTCTATTCTGAGAAGGCTCTCAATCTATAAAAGAGCTCCCATTCCTCATTCAAAACCCCTAGAGAAAATATGCATTGTTAGAATACTGAATTGTTGCTACATTTTATCATCTCATTTCTAGTTAAAAGCTTTCATTTGCAATAGAATAATTTCAATTTATTAGAATAATTGTATTGAAATCATGGCTTAGATTAATCTTGCATCTTTCAATTCTTAGAATAATCTTGCATTTGCATTGCATTCATGGAAAAAAATCCTTCGTTCTTAGATTGGTCTATGGTTGTGAGACTCTCATTCTGAGAGCTATTTTGAAACCCCGTCTAGATAGAAGGAAACAGGTCGAATCATACAGGCATGCAGGATGAATAACTCATATTCACTTCTATATGTGGCTGATGAACAAGGACTATGTTGAAGTGTATGGTTGAATAACACGGCCAATTTTACCACATACAGAAACAAGATTGGGATCCATGAATAGATTATGGTATTGATATGTGGGTGCCTGATTATACGTATAAGTCTGTCGATATCCCAGATTCATATTCAATGTGTGCACATAGGTAGGGACATATGTGGACAGTGTTTGTGACAAAAAATACATTAATTTCAAATTTTTTTGAGAAAAAGGATTGGTGGGATGATATACTGGTGTTATTCCAATATTTTGTCTAATTGGGATTTGATTAGAGGATACCCCTTCTAGATTGGTACTCATTCCACTAGGGTTTTGATTGGAAGGTCATCCTTGAAAATTGACATTTATACTACTAAAGTTTTGATTAGAAGGTGACCCTTGAAATTGATGTTTATACCACTAGGGTTTTGATTGGGAGGTGCACCTTTAAAATTTACATTTGTACCACTAGGTTTTTTATTGGGAGATGCCCCTTGAAAATTGATATTTGGACCACTAGAGTTTTAATTGTGAGGCACACCTGAAAATTCACATTTGTACCACTAGAGTTTTGATTGGGAGGTTCCCCTTGAAAATTGACATTTCCACCACTAGGGTTTTGATTAGACAGTCCTCCTTGGGTAATTGTATTTATTTGGGTACTTTCATTAAAGGTTAGCAGGATCGATGTGCTCATTATTGTAGTAGTCATAGGTATAGATTGTGATATGGTATTCATGTTTGTTTTTGACATACCATAGGACATGTTGAAATTCAGGTTTTGACTTGTATACATGGTTTGTGTATTAGATTATGGTGTTGTATTGAAGAGTGGATTGGTGTATTGGATCCCACATGGTATTGCCAAAGTTGTAACTTGTGTGGAAACATGATATGTTCTACTTGATGATATAATAGCAGACACTTCTAAAGAGGATGATTGGATAACCCCTATAAAATTTGTTTATTTTCCTTATACAATAGTGGAGGTTTCAAAACCATCTTGTAGTTTGGCCCCATTTTGAGAAAGAAGATGGAAGTATCAGTTTGGGTCTATTGATAATAAGGAATTCATGAAAGAAAGGACCTTAATATATTGTAAGGAATCTTCTATCTCATCTCTTGTGAAATTAGTTTGAATGTTTGCAAAGGATAATTTATGTAGTTAAGGATGGAGAATCCCCTATGGATATGTCCAAACCTTGCAGTTGTAGACTACACAGCAAAAATAACTAAGAAACACAAAGAAAAACAAGATTCTAAAGCCAAATAACAACTTCATTAATCAGAGTTTCTTCATACATGTTAGGTTGTAAGGTCTTCCTAGTTTCAGCCACATATAATGAAACACCAAACAAAGATCTATGCCTAGACATATCCAAGCCCTTAGGCTATCAAACCTCTAGCCTCAATTATATATCTAATCTAGACTTCCTCCCCTACTCTTATAATGAGCACAAGCCCTAAATATATATACAACATCCAATAGGTCAGCCTCAACCAACATTACATATCCAAAGACAAATGTGTCAAACCAGGTTGGCCTAAATCCCAAATAAATACAACAAATACATTTTTCACAAGGATCGGTCCAACAAACAAGTCGGCCACACATATATCCTTCTATAAAATTACTCCATTCAGCTCCAATGGTAGGAAACACTGATCACAACCTCCAACAACAAACCGGTAAGCACAACTAAACTAACAACATGAAGAACATAGCTACCCTATCAAGGAATCTGCCATAACTCACGCGAGAAAACTCCAATTGAGTTGTGATCATAGGAAATTAATCCAAATGACCCCACCAACATATTATCACAAATAAAACTTCCATAGATCCTACTAACTCAACCAAGATATCAAACACACCAACTGGTGACAGGAAAGCCTCACTGCAATAGACTACTAGGAACTCAGCAACCCGATGAAGAATTAGAAATATCTCACAAACTGCTCCACCTCGAGAGTTGTGATCATAGACATAGACTCTATGAATAACCAAGAACAAACACTCTTCACCACTCCTATCCAAGATCTCCATAGATTGACCACTCTTAGAATCTCTGCAAACTACCCTAAAAAAAACTTCTTCACTCTTGAAGGAAATAAATCTAAGATCTTGCAAGATCTCCAAGAACCCTAGATGCTCTTGCATTAGACACCTGGGGTAAGTTGAAAAATGTGCCCCACACTTAGATTCCATAATAAAATCTAAACTCAACATCATCTTAACCATGAGTTTCCAAATAAACCAACACATAATAACTTTCTACCTTCTCTGATCTGATCTCCAATCTCTGCATAGAAACAATCCAGCCAACAAATTCATAAACAGAACTAAACTGATCAGCAACATCTGAACAAAGCACAAGATATGTGTCATTCTTCACAAACCCACTTATCATTATTAGACACTCATGACACAAGTGAACATACTCTTTCATTATTCCATTAGCAATAGGAAAATCAGGAACTTCACTTAATCCACCACCTTTATCTTTCAACCAGTCATCATTCTCCATTACCAACAATTCTACCATCTTCACTTTCAATAAATCCATCCTCATGCTCAAACAACTATCCCTACCAAAGGAATAATTCACCTATACTACAACATAAGAAACAACAACTTCCATAGAATCAACTTGATCAACACCCACATCAAATATGTTTTCACACCCCTAAGATATCCTTTGCAATACATCAGCATCTAACTAAAACATCTCACACTGCAACTTCCTAGCAGCAACTTGAACATAATCATAAATAAAAACTTCATATAAAACCTCATACTCATCAATAAACCCATCAGAAAAAATAAATTTACTTATGTCCTCAATAACATTACACTCATCAGCTAATCCAACTAGGTTAGTGACCGATTTAACCAAAGGAACATCAACAGTATCAACTATACCAACATCCTTAACATCAATAACCTCATTATTAATTTCAATAACAAGAAACTCTAACTCATCTGATCTAATCAACTGATTATAAAAATCAACCTTAAAAACATGTTCATCTTTACCAATGAAAACAACATTACTCCCAAAAGGTTACTCCTCAATAGATTCAACCTCATTATCGACAAGATTATCATATCCATCAAGAAAACTAACCAGACCTACCTCATCTACTACCTTTCTAGATGGGTTAGTATTTACCTCATCAAACTTTACCTCTTTCTCAAAAGCAACCCTAAGTTGGATTTTCCTTCTGTGAACAAGCCTTTTCACAGGCCATAAAATCCTATGCGTGATCGAAAAAATCCAGGTGTAATACAACTTATAAATTTATCTAGCAAACAAGAAATGTCCTCAAGCTCTCTTTCAATTCTACTATTAAACTTGTCTTCTTCCAACTAGTCCATCTTTCCCATTGGCTTCTTCTCTTTTCTCCAAAGGTGTAACTACCTCTGATCGACAATATGATTTCAAGATTCCATCTACCTCACAGTCATCATTCTACTGAACATCTTCACAACCTACCTTGATTTGGATATCTATTCACCACCATAAGATCAAAACTTTCTTTGATACCACTTGACGCATTCAAGGATGGAGAATCCCATATGGATATGTCCAAACCTTACAGCTGAAAAAGAAACATAGTGAACAACAAGATTATGTAGCCAAATAAAAACTTTATTAATCAGAGTTTCATCATACATGTCATGATGTAAGGCCTTTCAGTTTTTGGCCACATACAATGAAAAACCAAACTCACATCTATAGCTAGACCTATCCAATCCCTTAGGCTATCAAACCTATAGCTTCAATGTGAGATCTACTCTAGACTTCCTCCCCTCCTCTTACAATGAGTGCAAGCCCTAAATTTATACACAACATTTAATAGGCCAACCCCAACCAACTTTACATATCCCAAGACAAACGTGTCAGACCAGGTTGGCCTAAATCCCAAACAAATACAAAAAAAATACATGTTTCACAAGGATCGATCCAAAAACCCAGTCAGCCACACATATATCCTTCTAGAAAATCACTCCATTCAGCTCCATTGGTAGGAAATACTTATCACAACCTCCAGCAACCAACCAGTAAGCACAACTAAACAACCAGCATGAAGACCATAGCTACCATGTTAAGGAATCATCCATAACTCATATGAGACAACTCCAAATGAGTTATGATCATAGGAAATTGATCCAAATGACCCCACCAACACATTATCATTAGTGAAACTTATATAGATGTGACTAACTTGACCGAGATATCAAACACACCAACAGGTGACCAACAACAGAAAACCTCACTGCAACCAGTTACTAGGAACTTAGCAACCCAATGAAGAATCAATAATATCTCACAAACCACTCCACATTGAGAAGTGCAATCATATACATAAACTCTATGAACAACCAAGAACATACCCTCTTCACCACTCTTGTCCAAGATCTCCATAAATTGACCGCTCTTAGAATCTCAGCAAACCACCCTGAAACAATAAAACTTCTTCAATCTTGAAGGGAATAACTCCAAGATCATGCACGATCTCCAAGAACCCTAGATGCTCCTGCATCAAGAATTTATCATTAGGAGGAGGAAAGGTAGCCATTTTCTAGGTGGTCTTTGTAAACTAGTGGGATTGTAAATAGGGTCTTTATTTCGGTTCATATATCCTTTTGTTTTCTTTGATCAAGTGAAATACATCTAGAAGTGAAAGAATAAAAATAGTTTGATGCAAGGTCAAGTATGCAAGATTATGATGATGATTGATTTGAATATAGTAGAAACTAGGAAGGAAACTATTTTTTTATTTTTTTTTTGGGTTTGGGAAATGATCGAAGATAATGCAAGAGATAAAATGATGACTATGATGACTAGGAATGATCAGGATGGAAATGGGAAATACTAAAATCTAATTTTTTAGTATTTTTTATGTCTCAATAAACTACATTTTTGAAGGTCTTTAGAACATTTCTAGGATGATCTCCTTTCACTTCCTAGATTTGGTTCTAGAATTTTTTATTATCTTTCCAATGAAGTAAACGGTTCGCAAATCCGACCTAGGACTAGAAAGTTATGCCTTCTCCAAGTAGGCCTAAATTTTAATATAGTTTTTTTGAAATTTTTGGTAGTTTTAATAAGTTTATTTTTAATAAACATTATGATGACTCTTAATTTCATTTCCAAGAGATTCTAGTGACTCTTGGGATCCTTCATGTTTGTATAAACTCCAATTTTTAATAGAATGGATCACTTTTTGGCTTAAAATTTTTTTGTTAGTCTTCTAGTTTTTATATTGAAATTGATAATACCACAGGTATCACACCAGGTATTGTAATCTGATTCATAATTTAGATCAGTGGTATCAAAGTGGGAATTCTCCTTTATGCTAATTTACACAAGGTCCTCCTACTAAATATTAGGACTAGATACACAATATTTGTCACAATATCCACCTTTGAGGCGCACACAATCAAAGATGTCAGACGATAAAATTAAGTAGTTAGTGGAAGAGGATTTAAATAAGCAACGAGAGGAGATGATGAGTCAATTTTCAATTCTTCTATAGAATCAACAACGCTCTGATTCAAGAACAACCTTTCATGGAAATACCCCTTTCAAAGTGCAGGTAAATTTTGACATCCCAAATTTTTAAGGAAAAGTTGATGCTAAAGTTGTTGATAACTGGTTATCAAAATTGGATATATACTTTTCTTTAAAAAATTTCTCAGATGTAGAAAAAATAATGTTTTCTCTCCTCAAAGCTGAAATCCATGTGAAATTAGCCTGGGAAGCCAAATTAGCAAATAAATAATGGGAATTATCTGATGAAAATGGCTTGGAAATATCTCTTGATAAGAAGCCCTCCTAGGGAGAATTTGTGGAATACATAAAAGAAGCATACCTTCCTGAGGATGTCTATGAAAAAAAATACATATAATGGCAGCAACTTCAATAGAAAAGGGATCAGTCTGTGCAAGATTACACCAACACATTCCATCCACTTTCAGAAAAACTTGGTATTGAGGATTCAGAGAAGCATCAAATTCTGAAATATCGTAGTGGACTTCACAAGTATATTCAAACAAAGATGGAATTTTTGAATATTAAGACATTAGCAACTGCCTAGAAGTATGCTACAAAAATTGAAGAGAAATCCAAGAAAAAAGGGAAGAGGGACTACTTTGAAAATAATAGGCCAAGAGTTGAAGGTGACAATAAGTCTGCAGGAAAGCAGGTGACCAAGGAACCTCACTCAAACTCACCTAAGAACACATGGTGGGCTGAAAAAAATACACAGACCAATACAGGGATGTGGTGTGAGATGCATAAGTCCCCAACCCATAATACAAAGGATTGTCAAAGTATTAAAAATCTCATGACAGAAATATGAGTAGAGGAAGCTGAATCCAAATCATCACCAATAGATACTTCTGAGAAAAAGGAGAATGATTCTATCATAGAAGAAGACCCATATGTCATAGTTGCAACTACTAAAGTAATGCATCATGAAGATAAAGAGAGACTTTTCCATTCACAAATGTGGGATGATAGAAAGCCTTTACATTTTATTGTTGACAATGGGAGCCAAAAGAATTTGATATCTAGGGAGACAGTCAAAAGATTGAATTTGAAAGTGACAAGAAAACCACAACCATACTCTATGGGATGGGTAAATGATGGACAAGATATTCAAATAAACCAACAGTGTCATCTGCCATATTCAATCAAGCCTTTCAAGGATGAAGTGATATGTGATGTAGCACCGCTAGATGTATGTGATGTCTTGTTGGGGAATCCTTACATGTATCAGAGGCATGGAGTGTATGAATCCAAGCCACGTAGTGTTACAATCAAGCTCATAGGGAAGAGGTATCGAATACCAGAGGTATGTCCAACACAAACTACTTCTTTGATTAGTGCTAAACAATGTAAACATTTGATTTCTCAAACTGTAGCTTTTGTTCTGCTCATGGTTTTCCCTAAACAAACAAAGTTAGTTGTTATTAATACACATGCTAAGGTATCCATTATAGCAAATCAACAAAATCAGATGGATAAAATTTTGAGAGAATATCATAGTGTGTTTAAATCACCGGTGGGAGTTCCAACACACTGTCAAGTCAAGCACTCTATTGATTTAATCCCAGGCACACCACTACCACATGAGCCAATATATGGAAGGTCAGTTTTGGAAAGGACATATTCCTCCAACTGCTTCACCCTATGGAAGTCCAATTGTCCTTGCCAAAAATTAAAATGGGACATGGATACTTTGTATTTATTATAGGGCATTGAAAAAAATTAGTGTGAAAAATAGATATCCAATCCCTCGAATAGATGATTTGTTGGACCAACTTAGAGGGCTAAGTTCTTTACAAAAATTGACTTGAAATCTGGCTATCACCAAGTATTAATTGATCTAGCAGATGTGTGGAAGACTGCATTTAAATCTAAGGAAGGTTTGTTTGAATGGTTGGTTATTCCTTTTGGCCTAACAAATGCCCTAACAATATTTATGAGGTTGATGAGTGATGTTCTTAGGCCATTCATTGATTCTTTTCTGGTTTTTTATTTGTATGACATACTCATCTTTAGCAAGACTTGGTCTGAGCATTTGTAGCATGCTAAACAAGTGCTTTCAACTCTGCAACAACAGAAACTTTATGCCAACATTGAGAAGTGCTATTTTGGTATGTAGAGTATTCAATACTTAGGGTGTATCATTGATAATGAGGGTGTTCATGTTGACCCAGTAAAGATTCAAATAATCAAAGATTGGCCATCTCCTAAAAATTTCACAGAACTTCGCAGCTTCTTGGGCTTAGTCAACTTCTATCACAATTTTTTTTGGGGTTCTCACATATATCATGGCCTCTTAATCAATCACTAAGGGGTGGAGCACAAGAAAAAATTTAGTGTACAAAGGAAAAGCAAAAAGAATTTGAAGAGTTAAATAAAAGACTATGTTCACCACCAGTAACAGTCCTCCTAGATCTGCAACAATCATTCAAGATAGAAAATGATGCATTTGATTATGCTCTTGGAATAGTACTCATGCAAAATGGGCATCATGTTGCCTATCACAGTGAAACTTTTTTTGATACAGTACATAGGTACCCCACCTATGACAAGGAGTTGTATGTTATTGTTAAGGCCTGCAAACAATGTAAACATTATATACTGGGAAAGGAAACTATTATACATACAGACCATAAACCTCTTCAATTCTTGCAAACACAAGGGAAGTTGCAAAATGATAGACATCAAAGGTGGTCAGCTTATCTACAATAATTTCACCTCAACATTCGTCATAAAAAAGGAAGCAGTAACAAAGTCATAGATTTTTTGAGTAGGCCTCCAATTGCTGGTTTGACAATGGTTTTGGATTCATGTGGTCATCAATCATCTACATGGGAACAACTATATGGTATTGACCCTTATTTTTCTAACATATATAGTAATTTGGTAGAAGGAAAGTGTCTCTGATTTTCACTTACAGGATGCGTTGTTTTTCCATGTTGGTCATATATGTGTACCTACTGAGGAAAAAAAAAATGATATGGGAAGCTCACTAAAGCCATGTTGTAGGACATTTTGGTATTGGTAAGACTACTTCTATCCTTCAAAAGTATTTCTATTGGCCAAAAATGAAGCCAGATATAATTTCATATATACAAGCTTGTGCAGCCTATACAATTGCAAAGCCAACAAACCATAAGTTGGGTCTATACTTACCATTACCTATTCCTCATAAGCCATGGCAATTTGTTTCAATGGATTTTATTTATGGGCTTCCAACTACTAGGAAAGGGCATGATTGTCTATATGTTGTGGTAGATAGGTTTTCTAAAATGGCTATCATGGTAACATGTAAAAAGATGATTTCTATAGAAGAGACTGCCAAGTTATTTTTTGAACATATATGGGTTCATTTTGGTTTTCCCAAAATCATTATTTTTTATAGGGAGAGGAGGTTCATCAGCAAATTTTGGTCTGCACTATGGGCTAAAATGGACACAAAGTTGACAAATTCCACAATATTCCATCCCCAAAAAGATGGGCAGACAAAAGTGGTGAATCAAATGATTATTCATATCTTATGGATGTATCATTCAAAACATCTTTGCACATGGGATGAAATCTTACCCCACATGAAACACAGCTACAACTGTGCACTCCATAGTACTACAGGGCATAGTCCATTTGAGGTTTGTCTTGGGTATCATCCATTGGCACCTATGGATGTAGCACTACCAGTTTTGCAATCTGATAGTCTATTGAATGCTTACAAGGAGGTAGATAAAGTAGAAAAATTCATTGATAACATTAGACACCTACAACAGCAAGTTCATGAGATTTTGGATCTGAGTAACAAGAAGTATAAGGAAAGGCATGATAAACTTAGAGCTCCTTATCACTTTTAGATTGGTGACAAGGTATGGTTACATCTTCAGAAAGAGCGCCTTCATGGACCAAATAGGAAGCTCCTTCATCTTCATTATGGCTCATATACTATTGTGAAGCAAGTTGGTGAGAATGCTTTTGAACTTAATTTTCCATCCTTCTTGGGCCTACATCCAATTTTCAATGTGGAATTTTTGAGACCCTATTTTCCTCCTTTTTTGGACATTTCCCAAGTTACTAAACACATTCAAGCTGCATAATTATCTACTACTGTTCCAGTCTAGTGTGACCATGTTACTGAAGTCATTTTAAAGACTTTGAGAAATCAGAACATTCCTCTTTATCAGGTTGTTCGAGCTGGTCAACATCCTCATCAAGGAAAGTGGTTAACTTAGGAACAAATTGAAGCAAAATTTCCTTATTTGTTGTCACAGGTTAGTGCAATGGGGCCCATTGTCTCTCAAGGGGGGAGGAATGATCAGGATGGAATTGGGAAATACTGAAATCTAATTTTTTAGTATTTTCTATGTCTCAGTAAACTGCATTTTTGAAGGTCTTTGGAGCATTTCTGGGATGATCTCCTTTCACTTCCCAGACTTGGATCTACAATTTTTTATTATGTTTCCAACAAAGTAAACGGTTCACAAATCGAACCTAGGACTAGAAAGTTATGCCTTCTCCAAGTAGTCCTAAATTTTAATATAGTTTTTTGAAATTTTTGGTAGTTTTAATAATTTTATTTATAATAAACATTATGATGACTCTTCATTTAGTTTCCAAGAGATTCTAGTGACTCTCGGGATCCTTCATGTTTGTATAAACTCCAATTTTGAATATAATGGATCACTTTTTGGCTTGCAATTCTGTTGTTAGTCTTCTGGTTTTTATATTGAAATTGATAATGCCGCAAGTATCACACCAATTATTGTAATCTAATTCATAATTTAGATCAAGGAATGACACTAATTTGGATGCAAAAAGGTGAAATAATAACTAATGTATGAAACAAGTGAAAATGGTGATTACAAAAATACAAAATGACTATAGTGATAGCTAAATATGGACAAATAAACCCTAAGGGAAAATCTAAAATTTTTGAGAGTATGAATCTTGGAGTTATCCTTAAATGATTGAGAGGGATAGTTTCACCTCCAAGTAGTTATGGTAATGACAATAAAATTATTGTGACAAAAATCTAGTTTGATAAAAGAGGTCAAAGAGGATCTAGCAACTACTATGGATAAATCCAAAAGGTATATTCTCTAGTTTCCAATAGGTAACTCTAAAGGCCAAGATATCCAAATATAAGGAATTTAATACCTAATTTAATGTTGGTACATGAAAGGTAACTCTAATAATGAGATGATGCATGCAAAAAGGAGTATAACTCTAATAACAATAATGCAAGGATGAAAACCCCTAAAAAGGCAAAAAGGTATGAAACCCTAATAATAATGATGCAAGGAAACCCTAATTACCTAAGAATACCAAATGGAAATTATATGAGAATTTTTCTAATGCAAAATACAGAGATGGTGATTCTGGATAGTATGTATATTTGTGAGATAACCCTATTATTGTTCTAGAATTTTCTAATTTGTAACCTTAATTTTTCCCATCAATTTCATTGAGAGATTTGTAGATGTGTTGTTTTGACTAAGATAGGGTAACTCTCTGGACTAGTAAATATGGTAGGCAATTGTACTAAATAATCTGGTAAAATTTGACAAATAATTGTGTCACATGGTATGACCGACTGTGGCTCTAAATCTGACATTTGTGTCTTTGTAACTTATAATTGTCTCATTTCAAATGACAATTGTGGATTTTAATTTCTTAATTATGTAGGACAAATTGCAGTTGCAACATTTGTCTATAAACATTGTCTCATATTTAATTTGATTTTGTGAACACAAAAAATACATATAAGACAGTATAGTTGTTGACAAACTCTAGACTTTTTTTCACTTTGTGTATGTTCAAGGACTTTTTCAAGCCGTGAGATTTTCACTATTCTAATCACAAATAAAAGAATATGCAAATACCTATTAGCCTAAGGGAAAAAACCTTCATTATAATATTTCATCCCACGACTTGGAATTTCCATCAACTCAAACAGTAGTATCACACCCAAGGGTGCAACCATTTGTTTTTCCCTTTGCCAGATTTTGATCAAAGAGGATTTCTCCCCAATTGAATCAATATCTTGGGAAACATATGGTTAGTATCTTGGGTGTAGATTCTTCCCTCCCCTTGCACTGAAATATTGCACTATTTGGAATTTATAATGGGTGGCCTCTAAAATAAAGTTTTTATTAATGTTTGATGGTGCTTTCTCAAATGGAATTCAAGGGTGAGACACTTAAGTATTTTGTCATCCACATCAGCTCCTTAGTCACATTCGCTCAATCTGAGCTATCATTAACATGTCAAGCTTGAGAAGTCAAGTTTAAGACTATTTTCTATCCAAAGTCTTATTTATATAGCGACTTGAGGGAGTTACCACTTTGAGGTCATTCTTTGAGATAACCAAAAAAGGCCTCTCTAAATAAAAAGAAAAATGTGTGTCTAATATAGATTTTGGAAGTGCACCAAACACACCAGGTAGATTGGTCAATTTTAAACCTAAATTGAAGTATGATGTAATCTATTTGCAGATAGAAAAGTGGGTAAAATTGTAAGCACCAATAATGTGATTTATCCTACTACAAATAGAAAGTGAGATAAGAGACAAACCTGAGATCTATTTATTCTTCTTTTTTACCTTTACCAATTTCCCCACGCTACATGCTAAAATTTAGTAACCAAACAAAAACCCAATCTAGAAAATGGATGAACATAGGTTAACAAAATTCATATAAAAATTGTATTTTACACAATAATGAATGATAATACAATAATGCATGATCAAAGGGGTGTGTTCCAACCTTCTAGAACTAACTTCCTCAACTTTTATTATACACTGGAAATCCTTATTGACTCACATATATTCTTTCCTCTACTTGTATTTGGGAGCACACTTTGCGATAAATCATTTTTATTTCACTACTTTTTCCACTGATTAGATAGATGCATCATTTAATCAGTGATTGTGTCAGAATTAAGTGATTGTGTCTTTTTAATTGTCAATTATGTCTCTATAACTATAAATTGTGTTGATTCCCCATTGATTCTGTCAAACTATTTGTCACACGTAGAAAGAAAAAACCCACAAAAAAAGAATACAGTCTAAAGTCAGTGATTATGTACTATGAATGGTACAAATGTATTGTGCAATCAGAAAATTGCATCAATTAATTTGTGATTGTGTCAGATGTATCTAGAACTAAAGATAAATTTAAAACACACTGAAAAAAATAAATCAAAAAAACTTAAGTATGTTCACATTAGGTTCAACATTTGTACTAGGGGTAAAATTTTGCAATTTATAACCTGCAATAAGATTATTAATGATCTAACCACAAAGGATCTTAATCTAAATCATAAAACACTCCTAGTCAAAAGAGAAAGACAAAATAATCAATCATGCATGCATGCAAGATAAACCAATAAAAACAATACATAAAAGACAACACCAAATGTCTTCGTTGTTTCTCTCTTCTTTGTGGGCTCTCAGATTTTCTCCTTGATATGATGGCACAAATATTTGAGAATTGTGGTTTTAAAATAGTGAAGAATCACCTTCAGTTTATAGATTTATGGACTACAACAGACGGTTCAAATTAAAGGGTGATTTTTTATAACGAATGGCAACTAATTACATGATAGGAGACTAGACAGATAAGTGATTACTTAATTTAGAAGACTGACTTGATTGAGGAGATGAATTGTTGGTCAGTGGGCGTTAAAAAGGTGAGACTGAAGAACTAAACAATTAAATAATTATTCAACTATGCATGAGGGAGAATAAATAAATTAAATAATTTATTTATTTTTAGAAGACTTAGTTAGCATTGTGCAAATGGAATAATTAAATAAAACAATTATTTCATTCAATTATAGAAGACATAGTTAATAATTAAATAATTAAAGCAAACATTTAATTATGGTGACAAGAAAAAGAATAATATTTATTTCAATTAAATAAAGAATTATTTAATTAAGAATAAAGACAAGGCATTAATTAAATAATAAAAATCATTTGATTAATATATAGAAGAATATTAGACAAATTTAGATGAATAATTAAAGAAATATGTAGTGGACACTAAATAATTAAATAATTAATTGAAATCATTTAATTATACAAGTTAGGATGGAAATGACAATTTTGATATTTATTTTTTTTAAAGCCAAAGTGGGATATCCACCATATTTTATTAATATAAACTGATTCAAAGACTCCCCCGTGGAAGAATCAGGAAGAAACCCCGGGATCTTAGTCGTATACAATATTATAAAATATGACAATTTTTACATATGAGTTTTGTAAAGAAACTCCTGAATCCGAGAAGGATGTATATCAATATATACATTTATATCTATCTCTAAGCCCACTAACTTTGTATCGATACAGCATTAAAACATAGCTATCCCCCATAAAATCTTCAAAATTATAAAGGGATCAAAACTGGACTATGCTGTTTGAATTGTTTAACACAAGATATCAGGATTACGAATAATAAAACTAGATTAGCCTCTGTTGAACAGTTTGATAACCTGATAGTAACAAGAGAGACGGTTGCAAAATGTTGGGATTGTCACGGGTGTTTGACTGTAGGAAACTAAACTTATCTTATTCCTCCATAGGCTCGGCAGTAGCAGATCCCCAAGCTTTTTCCCAACCCACTAGCAGGGCAACAACATTTTCATCTTCCCAGCCATCCATTGAATGTTGCATCGTTGGGTGAATGTTGGAAGATTGCCCAGGCAAAAGGGGAACATTTAGGTCAGGCACTTGTTTAATGATGCCAGAAGAATCCTTGTAGCAGCTTGGATATTGAACCAATGGCAATGGAGACAGCGTCAGATCCAATATCGAGTGTGCAAGGCTCCATATTTTATCCACCAAAGGTTTCCCAATGGCCGCACCCACAATCTGCAAGTTGTTGTGTAAAACTCGAAAGCTCTTCTTCTCCATCGCCCATTTGAAACTATCGTATGCCATTAGGTGTTTATGACTAGCCATAAGATCATGGTGTGAGAACAGCCCCCCCACCAGCACATTGCTAGACCATAGTTTGTACCTCTATATTGCCTCCATGAGCTGTGTTCCCTGTATAAATTGGGGCCGAACAATCTTATTCATGATATAGACCACCATGTCCATCGATTGCAGCATGTCCATCAGGTTTGATAGAAAAATTGACACCATCTGAGAAGGGTAGACCACTATCTTGGTTCTGGGGGCTAGAATATGTTCTCCCACTACATGTCAGACTGCCCTAAAATGCAGCATTGAGTTAGTAATAAAAACGCGGTCAAGATTCGGCCCATCAATTCTGTTTGGGAGTGGGGATTCAACAACCTCCGGGGAAATATATACTCTGTAATTCCTTGGAAGGAGCTCATCGTGCATATGTCCACAAGTCTGGCAACAGGGGAAAACCACGCGCATCATTCTGAATTTTGCAATTACACTTCACTATATGATGAACCAGGAGTAATATGATTAAGTTTTATACAGGGAAAGGTATTTGTAGTTCTCCAATGGGTATAAATACATACGTTCCAATTAATATCAAATTATTCGCGATCTGATTGTAATATTTTTGGTAGTGTGCACATTATAATGTAGGATGTGTGTCTCTGATCTCGCATTCACTTAAATTATCATTTATCATGCCCGCATAAATTTTTGTACTATTTTCATAGTGACAACATGTAACTATAGAGAGTAAGTGCTTAATATTCGCCCACTTATGAAGTCATACCACTATGTCACATGACTCTATCCATGTTTCCATGTGAAATGAGGATTCAATGTCATTCTCTCATCTCAATCAATGAATCCAAGTTGCAAGTCGGCGCAGTAACTAACTTCCCATTCGTACATTTGAAGCCGAATCCATTGATGATTGTCTTTCGGATTTATAAATTTCTTGAAACTTAGCATCGTGATTTAGCATTGCGTCACATTTGAAGGACATTACTTCATAACCATCACAACCTCTGTTTGCTAGGTGATCTACTAATTGGTTTCCTTCTCTCAACGTATGTGAAATATGTACTTCTTGGAATGTATCTAATAATAGCCAAATTCGCGGAATGATGTGCATAATTTTCCAATTATGAGACATTCTCTTGATACATGCTATGATTATAACACTTGAATCTCCCTCTATATGGATCTTTTGGAGTCCACCCTATTTAGCCAATAATAATCCTTCAAATAATGCCTGAGCCTCAGCCATATTATTTGATCCAATTGGGAGTGAAGAGCATTTTATTGCTAGTAATAGTCCTTGATGATCCCGGATGCATACCCCTGCTCCTGATTTTCCTGGGTTCGCCCTTAAGGAACCATCAAAATTTATTTTACTATTCCCTATTGACGGTGGTATCCATTTGATTAAGTTTCTGGCCAGCATTTTATTCGATGTTGTATTATAACACTAGCCAAATGGTATATGTATTTGCTTCCATTGTCACAATATTGCAGAATCCCATGAGGTCATGACCAAGTTGTGCTTAAGTTGGTTGTGACTAGCATTTACTAGTTCTGATATTGACCTCTCTAAATCATTTGTAACTAATTCAATTGAAGAGGGAGTTCTTTGAAAAACTCTTTTGTTTCTCTCCCACCAAATTGCCCAAACAACTAATGCTAGGGTGCATATCCAAATTGCTGAAAAGAGGGATGTAGAGTATAACTTTGGCCATGATTCAAATAAGCCCCATAGTTTATTTGGTAATGGTGTTAAGTAATGTAGTTTTTCAAGAACAAAATACCAGCATTCCTGTGCAAATTGACAATTTACAAAAAGGTGATCTACATCTTCCTGTTGGTTGTCACATAAAAGACAATTAAAATATTACACTATGTTTATTCTATGTAGTCGCTCACTGGTTAGTGCCTTGTTATTCAAAGCTAGCCAAGAAAAACAACCAGCCTTGGGTAGATTCACATTATTCCAGCAGAAATTTTATGCTCGAGATGGTTTTGTAATTGCATTTCTCTGTTGAAGAAGTTTATATCCCTCCTTGATAGTAAATCTTCCATCTGCTCCCGAGGCCCATAGTAGTTTATCCTATGAGTTTGATAAGTAGACCAAATTTTGCGAGAATATTTTCTCCAAGTAATGTATCTCTTGGGAGGATAAGGGCAAATCATGAGGTTATTTCCATATTACCTTCCTGGAGTGTAGAAAAATTGCTAAAACATAGTCATTTAAATAGATTCCCCAACTATTTTCTGATATATTAACTATGTTTCCAATGTCATTCATACGAAGAAGGGGAGGTGCACCATTCCATGAGTCTCACCAGAATTTGACTGATTGACCATTATTTACTTCCCAAGTAATAAAATTTGTTACTATTTCTCTGGAGGAAATCATGAAATCCCAGATGGCTGATCCTTTAGGGGGGTCTAGTACTGATAAGATTCTACCCAGGTTGTTATCATCTAGATACTTCTGTTGCATAATTTGGCACCAAATGTTGTGTGATTTGGAGTACATTTGCCAAACTAATTTACCCCCAAATGCTTGGTTTTTGTATTGTAGATCATGTATCCTAGCACCACTTGACTGCTTCACTTGTGTTAATTTCTCAATAGAAACCAGTGGGATTTTCTTTTCTCCATTCATATTTCCAGTCCATAGGAAGTCTCTTAATATTTTTTGTATTTTTTGAAGAACCGATGAAGGAGCTTTGAGAACTGACAAATAATAATTGGGGATAGCTGATAACACTAATTTTATTAATAGTATTCTGCCTAAGAGTGATAACCATCTCGCTTTCCAAGCTACTACTCTAGATTTAATCCTCTCAATGATAGGCAACCATTAGCTTCTTTTGTTAACTCCCATAAAGAAAGGGATGCCAAGGTAAATAGATGGGAGGATATCCACTGAGAATCCTAATAGATTGGTAATATTGTTAGATATAATTTTTTTTGTATTAAATAAGTAAATTTTGGATTTGAGAGGATTGATTTTTTGATTTGAAGTTGTTGTGTAAAGGTCCAATGTTTCCTTAATCTGTCTGGCCTCTGAAATATTCGCACTCCCAAAAAGTAATGTGTCATCCACAAACAGTGAATGTGTCACTGATATATCTATTTGTCCAATCTGAACCCCTTTCCACTTCCCTAGTACATGCTTATAATGGATAATTCTACTTAATGATTCTGCCATGAGGATGAACAACACTAGCGATAATGGATCTCCCTGTCTGATACCTTGTGTGGATGTAAAGAATCCTACTGGTGCTCCATTTATCAGAACTGAGAAACCCACACCTGAGATACAAGATTTAATCCATTTACACCAACCTTTTGCAAATCCAAATTTTCTTAGAACATTGATGAGAAAGTCCCAGCTTACTCTATCATAAGCTTTCATCATGTCCAGCTTGATAACAAAATGTGAAGATTTAGTATTGTTAATGGAATGCAAGACTTCATGTGCCACCAAAGCTCCTTCCATTGTTTCCCTACCTGGAAAAAAGCCCCCTTGTGGTTGTGAGACAAGATTAGGAATGAGGTACTGCATCCTTAGGTAGATTGCCTTTGTTATGATTTTATAAATGGTATTGCATAAAGATATTGGACAAAAATCTGCAAATGTTTTTGGTGTTTTTGTTTTTGGAATAATGGCTATGTTTGTGGTGTTGAAATTTTTTAACATGGATTTACTAATCCTTGATTCTTCAACTACTTCTAGTAATTCCCACCCTATCCAATCCCAACATACTTGATAAAATAGAGAAGTGAATCCATCTAGACCAAGGGCCTTATCTGAAGGTAAAGAAAAGACCACTTTTTTGATTTCTTGGATTGTAAATGTAGCCAAAAGTTTTAAATTATCCACCTCTGTTATCAAAGTGGGGATTGCCTCTATTAGATCCACCATTGGTGGATATAATGGATATGTGTCAGGTGGCGGGTTTAGTAGGGTCTGAAAAAATCTAATCCCTTCTTCTTGGATGCTTTGAGGATCAGTTATTAGATTGCCAGTCTCAGCGTTAGTAATATTAAAAATTCGGTTACTCGCTGCTTTCTATTTTGCTGACGCATGAAAGTATTTAGTGTTTCTATCTCCATATTTTAGCCATAACTCCCTTGACTTCTGCCTCCAATATTCCTCTTCTCTACTGCATATTTCCTCCCATTCTTGCATTAAAAATTTTTGTGTGGTGTATGAATCCTCATCCATTCCATGTTTGATGATAATGTTATATATATCCTCTAATTTTTCTTTTACTGATTCTTTTTCTGAATAGATATTCTTAAAGGTCTTCTCATTCCATTTTTTGATCCACTTTGTGATGTGTTTCAACTTATTTGCAAATTGGAACATTTTAGTACCTTCTATTTTTGGGGCAGTTAACCAGCATTGTTTAAGTGAAGGTAAGAAACATGGATGACGTAGCCACATTCTTTCAAATTTGAAAGATGGCCTAGATTGGAAGCCTTGTCTTAAAATTGTCAAAGTCATATGCAGAAAAATTGGGAAGTGGTCTGATCCAGGCCAAGGAAGGATTTCTAAATGATATGTAACATTTGCTAATTTCCAACACTGAGCTAGAAGAAATCTATCTAATCTAACTGCTATCTGTGAGAACTTTACCCTTTTATTAGTCCATGTAAATGTTCCATTTAATGGTTCAACATCCATTAAGTCATTATCTTTCACAAAAGTGGAGAAATCCCAAATTATTCTTAGAGGTGGACATATTCCACCATTCTTTTCTTATAGTTTGAGTATGGCATTGAAATCCCCACCCATTATGAGGTGTGATTCTGATTGACTTTGTATAAACTAAGTGATTTCCATCCATAACCTCTACTTGTCCTGAGTTGGGGTAGGTCCATAAATGTTAAATAACAGGATTTTTATTTCAAAGCTCTCCAATCTTATGACTTTCCAATTGTCCCTATTATGAATTGGCTGTCCTAGTATTAGTTTAGGGTCCCAGAGAATAGCTAACCCACCTGAAGCACCAATCATTGGACTATGTGTAGTACTCCATTTTGACCAATTCACAATTATTTTATTAAACACTTCTATTGACATCTTGGTTTCTTGAAGAAGTATCACTTCCGCTATTGATGAATTTAGCTCTTGCTTGATTCTTTTTCTTTTGTCAGAGGCATTTAATCCTCTAACATTCCAAGAGGCAATCTTCATTATTGACAAGGAGAACATTTAGTTCTCCTCATCGATATTTTTTATAGATGTGAATTTCCCGTACAGTGTTGATTGAATACCTGCTGCTATTTCTTGCTTAATTAGACTGCTTTTTGGTATTCTTCCTCTCTTTCTTGGTGTGACCTTAACCTATAGATCTTGAATTGGAGTTTGTTCAAGTGATAGTATAGTAGTAGTGTCAAAAGCTAGTTGCTTAGATCTTGGTCCATTTGTTTCAATCTCAAAGTCATCATAGACTCCCTGGTCTATTATTGTTTGATTTCCCTCTATATCTAGGAATGTATTACTTTGAATCCACTCACTAATTTGAGAGTATGTTAACTCATCAGTCTTCGGGGATGACACCCTTGCCTTATCCTCTTGCCAGTCTTCTTTGGTTTTTGTGAGATCCAGTTCATCTATCTGTCTATATATTTCCCCTTCTAGGTTATACTCCATGTTTTCCATTGGCAGTCCTTGTTGGTCCTTAGTACTAATGATATCCTCCATCAATTTTGTTGACTTAATCTGCTTACAAGGCCAGTGTGTTTCTTGATAAATTTGATTTGTCTGCTGAGAGCTACTTGGGTTGTGGGCTATTGTGGGCATCTGCAGTCCCTCATCCACTGTGATATTAATATGTATTGCTGCCTGACCTGCTTCCTCAAACTCATGGATATCTTGATCTGATGTTACATTTTTGTTGTGCTACTGAGAATTCATTGAAATGTAATCTCCTTCTTGCAATGTTATACCTTCTTCCTCTGCTATCTCATATATTATTTTATTGGCTAACTCTGTCAACAGTTGATCTGATATTTTCCTAGCTCGGAGGTTACTCAAAGTCTCTTCATCAAGTGCCTCATATGTGATTGGCTTTTTAATTGGAGAGTCAAAGTACATGAGTTGTTGCACTAACTCATCCATATTTGAATTGTGTATATCTGATGAATTCCAATCTAGCAGCATGTTCTGATTGGTATTGCTGAGGATCATCAAAATATATCTTAATGCATAATAGAAATAGATGATTGTCTCATATGAATGTAGATTGGAGTGCAGGGCTTTGTCGGAATAAGTTATCAATGCATGCATTTCATTATGCTAAGAGTAATGAGAATTCTGACGGAATGAACATTTGAGAGGATTTGTGCATTGAATTTCACACACCCTCATCTGCGAGCATGATTGGGTTCTGCATTGTTTTGTGAAGTTGCCTAGCTGATTCTGATATAGCATGATGGTATCTTCATTTTGAATAACAACACTCTGTTCCCATCAACCCCATTTGGAATTTAAGTAGATGGAGTTTGGCAGTTCCTTGACATTATCATGTAGTATGCATACTCTAACCTCTCGGTGAGGAAACTCAAAGGGAATTAGATCATGTTTAGCAAAGATTCCTAGTCTGTTGGAAATAATTTCTATGATGTCCAGATCTTTGTATTCTAATGGCAAGTTTGGTAAAGCTATCTAGATTGGGAAGAATAGAGGGGATCTATCTTTGAGTACGACATTAGGGGTCCATATCGAAGTAAAGAGGCCCATTCCTTTGTAAAACTAGCTTTTATTTTTATGAATAGCATCTCTCGATTCGATGGAATCAAAATTAGCAAGGAAATATCCCAATTTAATGTCTACCCAAAATATATCTGTGAACCCTAACCAATTATCCAGGGCCCAAAGCTTAATATCATCAATTGATAGGTCTAGTTTCAAGAATTTACCTATAAGTGCTTTGTCCTGGAGGAGATGAATTTGATCCTGGAGCATATGGTCTGGAAAGGTAATTGTTGATGTATGCTGAGGGTCAGGATCTTGCTGCAGATCCGATTGTATCTGTCTCTGTTTGATCCTCCAGGTTTGAGAAGCTTGTATTGGGTTAAAGGGCGGTCTGCTTGTCAGTGGCCGCTGATGTGGTAGAAAAGTTCCAGTTTTTTTCTGCTTCATAAACTTTTAATCCCTCCTAACATTATCAGGATCCTGATTCCCCCGAATGACTATCGGGGAGCCCGGGGGCGTGCCTTCACAAATGTCAAATATTTGTTATTTTTGGAAGAGGCAACCCCTTGTCCTACCCTTTTGATTTGGCATATGTCTAAATCTTTTGATACCCGGTCGAAGTGAATTCAAATTTTTTTCCCGCTCCTGTTGCTTTTCAAAAAACCCTTGACCCAAAGAAGTAACCGCCTGTTTGAATGTCACCACTTGTTTCTTAGTTGCTTGCATAGTCGTACCATCACACTCCAGAGTTTGATTTGTATTGAGTCTTGGCAGGTTGAGGTGAAGATTAGTTGGCATCATGTGATGCCAATTTTTCTTTGATGTTGACATATATAGACCCTTCTTATTCTGAGCCCTATCTTGATTTTTTCCTGATTTCTTAATATTAAATCTGGGGTTAATGAAGAAGGGTTTTGTCGGTTGGACTATCACTCTCCCTCTAAATATCCTCATAGGATCATCAAAGTCAGATTGCAACATTTTATCTTTTGTGGGCAGATTTTTCTAAGAAAATGGGACCGACTGATACCCAGAAGGTTGATACTCACGTCTGTTTTGAAGACTATCAATTTTATCTTGCTTTGTTCGATTAAAACCCTTACCGCTACTAGAAATTTCTTGTTGAAAGAAATACTGTTCAAACAGTTGACTCTGTGATTGCTGTGGTCCCCTAATGTCATACGTCTGCCAATTCTGACTAGCCCTATGTCCACTGAATGCTCTGCTCGAATCTCTACCTAAGCCCTCAGATCTTGCCATGCTCCCACCTCTATCCCAACCGTCTAGTAAGAAAGAAAAATTAATATATTGAAATATTACCAACAATTTTGATAATAAATTAGGAGAATGACACAAATTAATTTAATAATTAAAATCATTTTATTAATTAAGACAAAAATTAGTGTTATCATCACTCACAAGCAATGGGACAATATTAGGTGTCTATAGTATTTAGTTATACATAAAGTGAGTTATTCTAACTCTGGTTTTTTCACATTGGGTTTTCCATGTAAAAACAAATTGAGTAAGGTAAATATAGGTTTTTAAAGGACCCCAAAACCTTTTACATAAAATTACTAGAGATAAGCATCAACATACCATACACACATAGAAAGCCTGCTATGAACAAAAAGCAAGACCCCGACAAACCCCCATTAACCCAAAAAAGGAAAATTAAAAACTGCCAAAAAGAAGCACAGTTTCTAGCACAACTTCCAGCACGAGAATCCAGCACAGCAAAATAAAAACTACTTTATACTTTCATAGGATTCCTCAGCCTCTTTCTGCATATCTTACATTTTATCAATGGACTCTTTGAGTGCTTTCATCTCCTTTGGAATCTCTAGAATTTTCCTTTTTATGCCACTTCAGGTTCTAGTACCCAGGCCTGAGTTCCCAGGTTTGTCATCTACTATGATTGTAGTATTCTCTAGTAGACTACTCTCCAAGTAGGCATATAAATCTTTGAGATTTTTAACAAAGACTTTAAGCCCCACACTGCTATGCTTGAGAATAATACTTATCATATGCCCATTGTGGCTGATTTGATTTTTCATATCTTTCAGCTTTTCTTCCACAAGTGCATTGACTCTGGCTATAATATCCTCATTTCCATTGTTATTATTTACCTTAATCAACAATTCCTTCTCCATTTCTTCTAGCTTGGTTTTGAAGGGATCCATAGCTTCTTGCATTTCATTCAGGTGCTGCTTCATGTCCTTCATTTCCTCACTAAGCCAATTATCCATGCTGGCCCCATGATCCTCCTTGTAGTCAGGGTCTATTCTCTATCTTTAGTCCCTTTGGAATTCTATCATTAATTTCAAACCCAACAGTAGTATTGTAGTCAGGGTCTATTCTCTATCTTTTCTTTTTCCTGTTACCATCCTTCAAGTTTGGTTTCTCTATCTACTCCTCCTTGCCATTTCCATCATTCACTTCTTCATTTTTTTCCTCCTTGTCATCTCCCTCTTTCTCTTCTTCTTCTTTTTCCTCTTCTTTATTTTCGGCTTCATTTACCCTATTCTCATCTTCTTCATTCAAGGGAATATCCTCCTCATTCATTTGGGTGTCCTCCTTATTCACCTGTTCATATTTTTCTTTCACCAAAGCCTCCTAATTTATCTCTTGATCTTCCTCTTCAGTCATGGGCATTTCCTCCTTCTCCTCTTCTTGAATTTCTTCTTCATTACCCTGACTATCAAGATTTTGGTCTTCAATCTCCTCCTTCCTGTCCAGATTCTCCTTTTTCTTACTCCTAACCCTTTTCTTTGGGTTCTCCTCTTTTCTATCCAACTTAATTTAACTTGCATTCCTTTAAACCCTTTTGGGAATGGGTTTTGGGATTTTATATCTGGTGTATTCTGAAATTAACAAAATAAGCCCTTCATGAAGCACCGGGTTGCTAGTTTTTTTTCTATGCTCCATGATACTGTTGTTCAACGAGCTCAAAAGATAGAAGGGAAATGACACCTTTTTTTATACCTAAAATGTTTCACAAGAACAAAGTGAAGGTTGTAAATTTTGGAGTGGCAAACATCCAGGGTGAAATACTCAATCATGACAGTCAAAATATTATCCCAGTGACTCTTAATTTTGTTAATGTCCACATAATCACCCGTCCCTTTTCTCAGAAGGGCTTCTTCTTCAGATTTTGGGAATATTTTGAAAGCTTGAGTCCCAATGCATTTATTGTCCCTATAAAACTTGATGCCTTCACTAGATAGACCCATAATCTCTAAAATTATGCTCATAGTAAAAGTAAAAGACTTACCCCACATATTCACCTTTCTATTCGTCCAGCCGTCTGCAAATTTTTTGGTTATTTCTTTGTTCCATCCATGCAGTTTCTCCATACACTAGGTTACACCACCCTTCTTTAGCCTTTTCCAAATTTTTTTATTTTGTTTCCACTTCATACAGTCCATCATCTCCTCCCTCTTCATACCTCCACCCATTTTAACTGAAGAATTCTAAACTTTCTGAGAGTGAATGGGCTGAAACGCAATACTATTTTGATTTTTCTGATTCAAAATGCTAGATAAAACCCACAAACTGTGCGAGGCCACATTCTTCATGATTCTTGCATCCCTTGACTGACATCTATCATCACTCTTAATCTTAAGTGATCTACCCATCATTAATTTTGATTTTAATTGAGCCTTCAATATGGTTAATTGTATCGTACATGATAAGACTTAATATCTCCATTGAGATCTACTTCCCCTTTCCATGATTGAGTGACATCAATTTGGGCCCCCACGTTAGCAAAGCCATCCACTGGCTTATTTCCTTCCCTAAACACATGTGTTATATGAATTTCCTTAAAAAGAAGCATTAAGGATTCATTTTTATCAATTATGTGGCCAATTGTCCAGGAAGCCTCATTCTAACCATTAATACATTTTATTATGTTTAGTGAATCTCCCTCCAACTGAAAATTTGAATAACCTATATCTTTAGCCATGATAATGACTTGAAGAGATGCCTTTGCTTCAGAAACATGATTTTTCTGAATTCCCAGAGGGGCAGAAACAGCTCCCAGACAATTTCCAGTCAAGTCTCTTATTATGCCTCCCACTCCAGCTCTTCCTGGATTCCCTTTAGCTGCTCCATCAAAGTTACCTTTGACCAAGCCAGTCAGCAATGCAGTCCATCTTGTGTTTTCCCTCAAAGTTAAATATTTGTCTTTATGCCCCTAATTTTTCCTGTTAAGAATATCATTTAAAATTTGAGTGTTCTTAAGGGAGGAGTCTCTAGGAGAGAACCTTTAAAATTTTCCAGCAAACTTCTGCAAATACAATTGGCCGCAATCTCATGGGATGAGATTTTTTCTCTAAAGACTATTATTTCTCTCCTTCCAAATTCTCCAAGTGAAGTGAGGAAGAACAACCTCCAAAGATCTTTGGCTTCATTACTATTAAAGGGGCAATGCCATTGTTTTACCATGTCCTAAAATTTATAAGGTTTCACCCATTCCAAGTTGAAATGATTGAAGACTGAGTCCCACACTTTACAAGTAAAAGTACAATGAATCATGAGATGATTGCAATTTTCATCTTCAGAGCAACACAGGATACATCTATTAGGCATATTAAGACCCCTTTTATAGAGATTGTCCACTATAAGAATTTTGTTCTGATCAAGCATCCAAAAAAACATGTTGATTTTAGGTATAAGCTTACTGTTCCATACCTGAGAACTGATTGGGTGATCTTCCTGGGAGAAGAGAAGGGCAGAAGAAGAAGAAACAAAAATTTTGTGATTTGCCTCTGGACCCCAAATCAAAGAGACTTGTTCATTTTCTCTTAAAAACCAAAGATTAAGATGTTTATTGACCCAATTGAGGTTCTCATAAAAAGAGCTAAGGTCAACCCATTCCTCATTGATCCAATAATCAAAAACCTTTTCCCAATTATATCTTTATTCTTTACAGTCTAGAATCACTGGCATCCATTCCTGCTTCTCATTAAGAGTTTCTTCCTTCAGCCAATTATCATTCCAGAAATTAATCTTCCTGCCATTTCCTAGCTTCCATCTTAGCCCTTTTCTAATAAGGTCCCTACCTTTCCTAATGTTGTTCCAAATGAAAGAACCTTTGATATACAAAGGATTCCTTAACGTATCCTCCAAAGAGTTCAAATTGTATTTTCTCTTGATAATAGTGTTCCATTCCTTCTCCTCTTCAAAGATTCTCCAGCAATGTTTTGCCAGCAGAGCCTTATTAGTATTTTTAATACTTCTGATTCCAAGCCCTCCAAACTTCTTATGTTTACACAGCACCTCCTAGGCCACAAGGATTAACCTCTTCTTCTCTTCAACACCAGACTAGAGGAATCTTTTCTGGATTTTTTCAATCAAGTCTATAAACTTCTGAGGAATTTTAAAAAGACTAGGCGCATAGACTGGAAGGTTTTGAAGAGTTGATTTCAGAAGCTGGACTTTTCCAGCTTGACTAAGAGTAGCTCCTTTCCATCTTGTCATCTTGTTGTGAAATCTGTCAAGGATTCCATTTTAGAAAGAATGATCAGGTTTATGACATTAAGGGATACCCAAGTAGGAAGAGGGGAAATTCCCACTCTTGCAACCCAAAATGGCAGAGATCTTCCTTTGTCTTTCTTCAGGAGTTTTGCTGAAAGAAAAAGGGAACTTTTCTCCCAGTTTATAGATTGACCAGAAGAATTAGTATAGGTATTCAAATCCTTTTTCATATTCCTTTCTTCCTTAACAGAGGCTTCCCCCATCATGAAAGTTTCATCCACAAATTGTTCATGTGAACATTTATGCAGAGCAGAGGAAGGTTGGAGACCAAAGATCTGACCTGCTATCACCATACTATTGATATATCTCCCAAGGCTTTCTGAAATTATAGAAAAGAGAATAGGGGAAATTGGATCACCTTGTCTCAGACCTCTAGTGGGAAGAAAGAAATTGGATCACCATGTAAAAAAAATTTATTCATGTGTATTTTGTTAATTTCTTTATTTTTATTTGATGTTTATGTTAATTGATGTGAGTTTTTGACTGAAAATTTTAAGCATTTGATCAAGACTGGTTCACCTTGCCCTCTTAGTCTTGTGATGTGTTCAACAATAATTAGATGCAATAAGTATCCAAAAGAAACTCTAGAAAATTCTAGGTCGAAGGAAAAAATAGAAATGTAGTAGATTGATGCCTATTGTGCAAGAAATCACATTTTTTACTAGTTGTTGAGTCTGTAATTAATCCAACTCACAAAATGCATGTATAAGTATTAGATCTTGTTTGATTTGAGAAGAGGAGAGTAACAAATTAGTTGTTGAGTCTTGTTAGTAGTGGCTTTTTTTAATTAACGAATTTGATATCAATCCATGTAATATCTTTAATTTGTAATAAGAAAGTGGTTTTGATAATGAATCTTGTACATTGAAGATTGAATGCAAATAATTGAGAATGTATTTAAACTTGATTCAATGTAATTTTTTAGTACTTTAGATTATTGTTTAGATGTGTAGTTATTACTAATAGGATGTTTGGGATAATTTATGTTGTAACATAGTTGATTCCATACTACCTGTTGATGCAGAGCTCTTCTTACTTGGTATATTATGACCCCTAATAGCCTACTATTCTCAAATGGATGGTGTTTACTATTAGTAATAACTGAGAGGGGGGGTGAATCAGTGGCCTCAAAAATTTATCCTTAAACTTAACCACCAATCAATAAACCTTAGATTATTATGTCCCTACAAGATGCATGCCATGAAATACTTATAATGATTAACTGTCTATCGGTTTTACCTGTCTTTCCTTATTCTCCTTGATTACCGATAAGAAGTATAACTATTTACCAAAATACAATAAATATGCAGCGTATAACGATATATCCAAAATGAATTATGTAAGATACAAAACAATAAAGAAATGCATCATACACACATATAACACATGGATTTTAACGTGGAAACCCTGTTAAGGGAAAAAACCACTGGGACGGGTACCCCAAATTTTCACTCTTCTGAAGTGAGCCCTGTTAAGAGCCAACCCTGTTAAAGGTTACAAACACACTATTAGGTATGACCTTTTAAGATGATTTTACACATATAGGTTGTGACTTAGTATTGGGAATCTAATGCTTCCATCCTTGAATCAGCCTCTCTCTCAGACTGTCAATAGGCATCGAGCATATCCAATGCTACTTTCATGAATCAACCTTTTTGGCACTCCTTAGGATGTACCTCAATATATAGTAGACTGTTAAGTCCTGCTCTATTAAGAGACTTGATGCTTCAATGGTTGAACTGAAACAATATGACTTAATTCTAATGCAACTTGAATTGCATATTTTTAGATCTATTTAAGTACATTACCTCTCTGATCAATGTATCAATTCAATTCTTTTGTGCTCCACACTTTCTTCTCTGTGATGTTGTGCTCACTATTCGTTAGTGTCTACAGAATTCCTTAGCTCTCCTTCAGCTTGATTGATCAGTAATGC
The DNA here is from genome assembly GCA_018584345.1 of Thuja plicata. Taxonomy (NCBI): domain Eukaryota; kingdom Viridiplantae; phylum Streptophyta; class Pinopsida; order Cupressales; family Cupressaceae; genus Thuja; species Thuja plicata. Next base: position 2,136,870 of record MU225850.1, read on the forward strand.
ATGAAGTTGTTCTTCATCAATTTCTCTTCAGCATCCTCTTTTTTTCACTCCCCTTAATCCCCTTTTCGTGAATGTTCTCACTTATAAATGAATTAAGCTTGTCTCTTATATACGCATGATTTTCATTGTTTCTTGATTCTTGATTCTTGGTGTGAAAAAGAATCCAGCCAATTAGATCTAAAGCATAACTCCTGATTTGTCCCATAGTTATCTTCATGCCAACTGTACAAATCATCTTTTAATCAATCACTTAACTCTGGTTGAATAAAACAAAGAAAACAACCAGTTAAGTTTATCTTTAGCTCTTGCCAGCTAGATATTTTGTCATTTTCTGAACTCTCTGTTCCGTTAGTCAACTTAGCAGTTAGTTGTTAGTGACAACTGATAGTTCCGTCAGTGTGACTCTAGTTAGCTTTGGGATCTTTGTCCGTCAGGCATCATTGGATTTTTACTCATCGGGCAACTCTATTTTCAGCTCGTCAGGCATCTTGTGATTTTTCTTCATCGGGCAACACTATCTTCTTCTCGTCAGGTATCACTATGAATTTTCTTCTTTTCCTTTTCTGATGGTGTGCACTCCGTCAGTGTTGTTTGTCACTTATTGAATACTTTACGTTTATGCATTGCTGAAAGCATAACCTTTGTTCCATTGATTCTCTGAAGTCTTTGGCATTATGTACATGACCATACAGATGATATCAAGTTGACATCAATGACAATACAAACAATTAACTAATTTACTAACTTGCATTATCTTTAACTTAACATTACCAAACATTCAATCAGTTACATGTCATCATTTACAAGACAAGGCTCCACATACTAAGGTAAATCCATACCAACATCTCAATGACACACTTCAATAATTGTTAGTGATCCCTATTCAACAACTCCATTCACTCAAAAGATCCAAGGGCTTGATTAGGCACCAACTCACCCTCAAATGTCCCTTCTACCAACATGAATCAAATCTCCATGGAATTCATCCAAAAATGACCCAAACAAAACAACTTATGCATTATAAAAGGTCTTGCAAAGTAACTAAGGGTATTTTCTTCACTAAGGCCTATTTAGGCTTGTAGCCCTATCCCACTGGTTTTTGGGGCACAAATTCATATTTCCTCAAATAACCTACAAAAAAATATGATATACTGACACCCTTTATTAAATTATGCAATCTCCTGGAAGGGATTCTTCTGAACTTCACAAATGGGGTTTTAAACACACAAAAGACTAGAGGCCTAATAGGGCAATTAGGCCTTCATTTATAAAGGGGCCATCATCTCCATCATTTTTTTCTTCAAACCAATGATCTTCCCTTAAAGTGACATCCAAGAAATTTCCAAATCCAAAGGTAGACCCTTTGGTTCAACACTTATCTCTCAAAGCAAGAACATCTTCATATCACAGTAGGTAGCCACATACAAATGCCTACCTAGGGCATTAGATTTCCCTTCAACCCCTGCACTTCCACACTCCTAACTTTAGGAAATATAAAATAAAAATTCCTAACTTTCATTCCATGGAGATTCATCAATTTTTTATGGTGGAAGTAAAAGTTAGAATCATTTGTAGGCCAAGCCCTTATTTCGGAGGGTTTCTCAGAAATACACAGTCTAGTGAATTAAAAATTTAAATAAATTTTATCCTCTATGGTCTCAACACTTCAAACCAACTTATAATGAAAGATAATAGAGTACATAAATTTCCAAAATCAATCATAGGTCTCTCCCAATCTGTACATGCTTGGAAACATCACTTATGCAGGAAATTTGAATCAATTTTATTTCTTGCAAATTCCTCAGTCAGTACAAACATCCCCCAACTATTGAAAATGGATTATTTTGGGTATATATATATAATTCCAATGGTTCATAACCACCATTTTAAATTTAGAGCTGTTGGGAGGAAATTTTAACTTTTGACAAGAAATGTTGTCAATGTTGTCAAAATGCAAGTTTTGCATTTTTGACAACTTTTCACAATTTCTAGCAAAGATGTATTTCTTTCAAAAATTGACCCTAGTTTACATAGGGTTGGAAAAAAATTATTGAAAACATAAAAATAACCCCTAAATGAATCTACATCCCTAAGGACTCAACACTACTACCCATTGGCTCATATGCCCATGGTGGTTTATAATGCACCTATCCATGACATAGAGTTACAAAGTAGGGAACACTTATTACAAACATTGATAAAATGAAAACTTAACCAAAAGAGGAAATTTTCATATGTCTCATATCCTATCCTTCATTATCCTGATCAAAGATGAGTGCTCCTGCACCATACTCCCCTGGAGAAAAGATCTCAAGCCCTCTTGAGATGAGTTGATGGAAATTTGCACCATGGTCCACAATTTGTTGCTCAGTCATCCAATCTGCCTTTGAATCAGGTTTATCCTTCTAGTGAATGAGATACTCCTTGTACTCCTTATTTATATTCTTATTTTCTATCCCAGTGTCTAAGATCTTATCTAGGATTGGTGGATCATGCTTTGGTATTTCATCATCAAAAGGACTTCCTCTATAGCAGAACTATCACCTACATCCACATGACTCTTGTATGGGGTTAGATCATAAACATTAAATATAGGAGATAAACCAAGATTAGGAGGGAGTTGAATTTCATAAGAATTCTATCCACACTTCTTAAGGATCTAACAAGTTCCAATCATTCTCTACATAAGTATTGTGTACTTTCCCTTTGGGAGTCTCTCCTTCTTCAAGTATGCCTGCAATATGTCTCCAACAGAAAATTGAACATCCCTCTTCTTCTTTTCATTATGTTGTTTGTATTTTTCAGTAGACTATTGTAACTGAGTTTTGACTTGCTCCTGCACCTCCTTTATGGCAATGGAAAATTATTCACCATCAGCATTGATTGGCTCCCCTTGATGAAGTTGTCTTAACTCCATGACACCTCTTGGGTGTACACCATACACAATTTGAAATGGGGAATGACCGGTACTCATGTTCACTACATTATTATTAGATAATTTTTATTTTAGTAACACTGCATCCCACTTCTCACCATATTTTCTACTGAGACGTCTCAAAAAATTCCCTAAATACCTATTTACTACCTTTGTTTGACCATCTTTTTTTGGATGGTATGCAAATGAGAAAGCCAAATTAGTTCCAAGTTTTCTCCACAATGTTCTCCAAAAGTTCCCTATGAACTTCACATCCCTATCTGAGACTATGTTCAAGGGTAAACCATGTATTCTTATAATTTCTTTGAAAAATAGATATGAAACATAAGAGGCATCATAAGTAGTCTTACAAAGAAATAAATGAGCCATCTTACTAAATATATCAACCACAACATAAACACTTTCATATCTCTTATTTGTTCTAGGTAATCCTAACATATAATCTATATTGATTCTCTCCCATGGTCTTGATGGAATGGGGAGGGGTTGGTAGAGTCTTGCATTAGTAGATCTCCCTTTTTCCTTTTGGAAAATGGCACATGATTCCAAAAACTTTCTAACATTCACTTGCATCTTGGGCCAAAAATAGTTTCTCTTCACCAATTCTAGGGTCTTGTCAAGACCAAAGTGTCATGCCATGGCTCAATAGTTATTTTCCCTTAATATGTTCACCCTCATGGATAATTTGGGGATACACAACTTTCCCCCTTCAAAAATTAAACCATCTTGTATCAGAAATTTAGAAAATTCAATGTGGTATCTTTCACCAAATGATGTGCATACCTAATATATCTCGCCAAAATCTTCATGATATTGGTACATTTTTTTCAAGGATTCTATCCCAACAATCTCCAATTTTATTTGTGTCACTGTCAACATTCTTCAGCTCAAGGCATCAGCCACCTTGCTCTTCACCCCTTTCTTTTGCTTAAGAGAAAATGTATAAGACTGCAATGTTTCAACCCACTTGATATGCCTATGGTTAATCTTTTCTTGACTATTAATAAAACTTAGGGCATGATTATCAGTAAATACAATGAATTCTTTTGGCATCAATTAGTGTATCCACTGCTTTAAGGATTGAACTAAAACATACATTTCCAAGTCATGTGAAGAATATATCCTTTTTTCTTCATTTAATTTCTCACTGAAAAAGGCTAAGGGCTTACCTTCCTGACTGAGAGAAGCTCCTATATCCATGTGACTTGCATCACATTCCACTTGGAAAACAATTTTTAACTCTAGTGGAGAAAGAATTGGTTGTTGAGCAACCTTCTTCTTCAAAGTTTTAAAAGATTCATCAGCTTCATTAGTCTTAAACATTTTACATATCTACCCTCCTTTTATGGTTTCAAGCATAGGAACACAAATATTAATTAATCCTTTTATAAACTTCCTATAAAATGTGGATAAGCCATGAAAAAATATGTCATCTCCCATTGTCCTCGGGGTAGGCCAAGAAATTATAGCACTTACCTTCTCTTGATCCATTTTTAACTCACCATGTGACATTACAAAGCCCAAATAGACTATTTCCTCCTGTATGAACATACACTTCTCTATATTTATCATTAACTCCTCCTCATGTAGCTTCTTAGGACCATATATAAGTGTTTTAGGTTCTCTTCCCTTGACTTTCTGAAGATTAGTATATCATCCAGATAAACAATCACAAAGTTTCCTATAAATTCCCTCAAGACTTCATTCATGAGCCTCATGAATGTACTAGGGGCATTGGATAAGACAAATGGCATGAATTTCCACTCATATAAACCCTAATTTTTTTTAAATTTCATCTTCCATTCATCCCCTGGACTTATCCTAATCTGATGGTATCCACTTTTTAGATCAATTTTAGAAAAGTACTTAGCACCCCCCAAACAATCAAGAAAGTCTTCTATTCTAGGATTGGGAAAATGATACCTTATGGTGATCTTATTGATTGCTCTTAAATCTATGTAGAGCCTCCAAGTGCCCTCCTTCCTAGGTACAAGTACTGCAGGTACTGCACAAGGGCTTAGGCTCTTGCCAATGAGTCTTGATTCTAAAAACTCCTCAATCTATCTGGCCATCTCTGAATTTTGTTGGGGTGTAAGCTTGTATGATACCTTTTTAGGTAGTGTAGACCCAAGGATGAATTCAATGCAATGACTTATGTCTCTAACAGGTGATAGAGACCTTGGAATTCCATCTAAAATTATGTCCTTATACTAATCAAGTAACTTTAGTACTATAGGATCCACTAACCTTTCTATCCTTGTTTTTTCATCTCCTTCCTTAGCTATTGTTATGGTTCTTGTAACAAGGATTAGTGAAAACACACTTCTTCTCTGGAAACTTCCTTCATAAATTCATTTCCTTCCATCACTATCACTTTGGCTTCTTTCCCCTTAGGTTCTACTTCATCTTCCATCAGAGGTAGTAGTTCAATTACCTTCCCATATTTTTTATGGAGTATGTGTTCCTAAAACCATCATGGTATGCTTTGAGATCAAATTGTCATGGTCTCCCAAGTAGGAGATGGAAAGCATCCATCTTAGCTGCATCAAAAAATATTCATTCTTTATATGATCCTATTTGAAATTCCACCCAAGCCTTATCTTCTACAATTTCTTGTTGAGCTTGGGTTAGCCAAGAAACCTTATAGGGAGAAGGGTGAGAAAATATTTTCATTTTAAGATTTTCTACCATTTCCAAAGATACAAAATTTTTAGTAGATCCAGAGTCAATCATAACTTTCCATATCTTATCTCCTAATTTTCAGGTTGTCTTGAAGAGTGACTTCCTTTGTGGGAGCTCTTTTCTTGGCATCTTCATGGTAGTTACTTCCCTTTTGATTATTAGAGACATTTTGGTATGATAAAATTCTTTGACAGTCTGGTTCTTGAACCAAATTTGTCCTCCTCTCTCCCACTAAACTTGTAGTTTCCTCCTCTGGACATATATTTTCCAAATTCCCTTCTTGGTTATAATTGAAGCATCCAATAGGTCCTCTCCCTTTTGTTCTTCCTCTAAATTTTGTTCTCCTTCCTCTGAAATTACCCCTATTGTTGAAACCACTATTATTACCTTCACCTCTATGTTATTTCTTATTTGAGTCTCCTTGGGAACCAAAACCCTTCCCTCTTTCTCTAAAGGGACTCCTTCCTCTTTGGTGTTTGCCTCTTCCTCTTCCATTCTAATATTGTCTCCTTTTGAACTTCTCTTCAACCTTAGAAGCCAATTCATGGAACTTATGCACTATTTCAAGGGTAAGAAAATAGAATTCTTCTTGAATGGAAAATTTCAAACCATTCATGTATCGAGCTAAATTTTATCCTTCTGTCTCCTTTTTCTTGGACTTTATACACAACTTCATGAACTCCTTAGTATATGTGTTCACTTCCATGTCCTTTTGTCTAAGGTTTTGTCTTCTTCTATGCAGTTGTACCTCATAATCTTCAGGCACATGTGACTCTTTCAGAAAACTTACCATCCTCTTCCAACTAGACACTTTACTTTTTCCATCCTTCTCTCTTTTAACTTGAATAAAACTCCACCATGTCAAAGTAGATCCTTTCAACTTTGACTTTTCTATCTTCACCTTTTGGTGTTCAAGAATATCTTCACATTCAAAGAATCTTGTGAGGGAGTCTATCCAATCCATGACCAAGTCTAGATCCATTCTCCCACTAAAAATAGGCAGTTCCAACTTACCATCCATAGTTCTCCTCTCCATGGACTTTAGGGCATTTAGGAGGGGTCTCTGGTCTGCAAGAACTTCCTATTCTTCTTGTCTTGGGATCTCTTCCTCATCCCAATCTCCATTACCTCCAGAGTCTTCCTCACCCCTACCTCTCATTTGGCCCCTCATCTTGTCCATCTCTTCTCTGATTTTCTTATACTATGCCATTTTTTCTCTAACAAACTTTGCAAGTTCCAAATTGGTCATTCTCTATGGAATTTCATCTTCTTTTACCATGTCTTCTTCTCCAACTTCTTCTACATAAGGGTTTCTTTCCCTTTCTTTGATACCACTTGATGCAGAGCCCTTCTTACTTGGAATATTATGACCCCTAACACCCTAATAATCTCAAATGGGTGGGGTTTAAAACAAAATGCCCCACATACTAAGGTAAACCCACACCAACATCTCAATGACACACTTCAACAATTGTTATTGATCCTTATTCAACAACTTCATTCACTCAAAAGATCCAAGGTCTTGATTAGGCACCAACTTACCCTAAAATTTCCCTTCTACCAATATGAATCAACTCTCCAGGGATTTAAACCCAAAATGACCAAAAAAACACAACTTATGCAATAGAAAAGGTCTTGCAAAGTAACTAAGGGTATTTTCTTCACTAAGGAGTATTTAGGCTTGTAGTCCTATCCCACTAGTTTTTGGGGCACAACTTCATATTTCCTCAAAGAACCTACAAAAAAATATGATATCCTAACACCCTTTATTAAATTACACAATCTTTTGGAAGGGATTCTTTTGACCTTCACAAATGGGGTTTCAAACACACAAAAGACCAGAGGCCTAATAGGGCAATTAGGCGTTCATTTATAAAGGGACCACCATCTCCATCATTTGTTTCTTTGAACCAATGATCTTCCATTCAAGGGAAATCCAAAACACTTCCAATCCAAAGTTAAACCCTTTGGTTCAACACTTATCTCTTGAAACAAGAACATCTTTATATCACAGTAAGTAGCCACATATAAATGTCTACCTAGGGCATTAGATTTCCCTTCGACCCCTGCTCTTCCACACTCCTACCTTTAGGAAATATAAAATAAATAGGCCTAAATTTAATTCCATATATATTTATCATTTTTTTATGGTGGACGTACAAGTTAGAATCATTTGAAGGTCAAGCCCTTATTTCGGAGGGTTTCTCAAGAATACACAGTCCAGTGAATTCAAAATTTAAATAACTTTTAGCCTCAGTGATCTCAAAACTTCAAACCAACTTAGAATGAAAGATAATAGAATGAAGAAAGTTCCTAAATCAATCAGAGGTCTCTCCCAATTCGTACATTCTTGGAAACATCACTTATGCAGGAAATTTGAATCAATTTTATTGCTTGCAAATTCCTTAGTTCGTACAATCATCCCCTATAATCACCTAAAAATGGTCACCTAAACCCTAGATCCCCAATCTCAACATTTAATCAAGAAACCCTAATCTTGATTAACCTTAAGTCCTAAATCAAACAGGCAATTCATCACAGTTGAACCGATCTGACCTAAACCCTAGGTCCTAATCAATCATTGTACTTGATTGATTAATTAATTCCCAAAATCACATTACATTGGCAAATATATCTTATGTTAATTATTTAATTAATATTCTGATATATTAATTAAATAAAAAATACAAAATTGTCAATTAAATCAAAAAGGAATTAAATTAATTATAAAAACATAAATGTTCATTCAAAATCAATTAATTTATTAAAAATGCATATGACATCATCAAATCTAGTTAACTAATTTATCATTTTTGAAATAATCCAGTTCCACTCAGTTAACTGATTCCCCATTGTTTATCATTTTGGAAACATTTCAGTTAACTCAAAACTAAATATGGAAGTTTCCAAAATAACTGATCAGTCAGTTCAGTCAACTGACTCCCTCGACCAATCAAATCACTTGCACATGGATTGTGCTTCTTCAATCAAATCTGAGCCACTCTTTTTGTTCTATCTCGACCGTCGATTCGAGAGAGATCTCTATAAAAGAGAAACTATTTTCCTTCACAAAGGATCCTAGATTTTTATTATCATTATTATGTTGTATTTTTCATTCTAGCTTTCTTTCATCTTAGATTCAATTTCAATTAGCTTATTTCACTTTTGTTTAAGCATGCAAATCTATCTAACTTAGAGCACACTTTTTTTTGGGCTTAAAATTGAATCTCTCATATCTTCAATTTGGTGTTTTTAAAACAAATCCATTACACATTCAATTGATGCTCTAAAACTAAATTTTAAGTAGATTGGGTTAACCACAAATATGCATTTTTCATAATCATTTCAGATCATTTAGCATAGCTTTTAAATCCTTCCTTTAGGTCTTCGGTGTAGTCACTGAGCTTGCAATGACCTGAGAGCAAGCTCATACTCCTGCCTTCTAGAAGGCAACAGGTTGACTCATTCAAACCTGTAGGGTGAATGAATACATATTAATTCCTATGTGCAACTGAAGAACAATGACCATGTTTAAGTGTACTGCTAAGTAAGAAGAGCACTTTTAGCATGCACATTTCTAGCACATCACTTATGCAAGAAATTTGAATCAATTTTATTGCTTGCAAATTCCTCAGTTCGTATAATCATCCCCCAACCATTGAAAATGGATTATTTTGGGTACATATACATTCCTCCAATGATTCATAACCACCATTTTAAATTTAGAGCAGTTGGGAGGAAATTTGCACTTTAGACAAGAAATGTTGTCAATGTTGTCAAAATGCAAGTTTTGCATTTTTGACAACTTTTTCACAATTTCTAGGAAATTTATATTTCCTTCAAAAATTGATCCTACTTGACATAGGGTTGGACAAACATTATTTAAAATATAAAAATAATCCCTAAAGGACTCTACATCCCTAAGGACTCATCACTACTTCCCCTTGGCTCATATGCCCATGGTGGTTTATAATGCACCTATCCATGACATAGAGTTACAAAGTAGGGAACACTTATTACAAACATTGAGAAAATGAAAAATTAACACAAAAGAGAACATTTTAATATGTCCCATATCCTATCCTTCATCATCCTAATCAGAGATGGTTGCTCCTGCACCACCTGCATCCACTATTGAATCCATTAACAAGTTATCCTGCCAGGACTAATGTGTCATTACATAGTTTACCTGCAACAACTATTGTGTAGTTAGATTTACTTTCAACTATGTTGTATTTTTAGTCCAATTCATTGCTTTAAATTTATTTTCCTTAATTAAATTGAATGATAGCTTGAAGTCCCCCATAGTGCACATATAGTCTAGACCCATTACAATTTTACACTTCCTTGGTTGATAATTAAATGAGCGTCTCTATAAAAATAGATAACTTAATATGGGATCCATTGGTCTATTATGCAAATTGGTTATCTATTGAAATTAGGTTTTGACTTTTTTCTCACTTCTAGCAACAACTAAATGTTTGCAAGTGTCAATTAATTTCTTCTTCTTCAAAGCTATATGAATGACTCAGAATTATCACAAACATCTTAGTCCTTCAAAAATAATTGGAATTTAATCATAACCATTTATCATAATATATTATCGTAGGTTAGCATTAACTAGCTAAACATACAAATGTTCATTAATAACCATTAATTATAGTCTATTCTTCATATATCAAGGTAGTGTTTGAAAATTTATTATAATGGCATTATAAACATGGGTTAAATTGTCATGAGTCGTGATATAAATAATAAAATAATAGACTCATCACTCCTCGTAGCAGAAATCATGTTTTTCCAAGAAAGGGATGGACATTGGTTATACTTGAAAGCTACTAGCATAAATTTCTATGACTTTATCTTTCCCTTTTCATCATCAAGATATAACCATTTTTATCTCTTTATATTCTCTCTTTAAGCCATTATTGAGATATCCTGATCAAAACAATTTTTTAATTATCATATGATTGTTATGATTGACCATTTATCACACTAACACCTTGTTGACTATATTAAAAATACCTCTATCTTTGTATAGAACTTAAAAAAAAATTTCCATTATCTCTTTTTCTAAATGTATTTAATTTTCATAAAAATTTATAGCTACCACTACTATGTTGCATTTGGAATCATGTTTATATCATTGTTTTCTTTTCCATCTCACCCATGTTTTATGCTCTTTGTGATCTCTTCATAGGGTGATCTAGTTTTATTATTCATTTGATTTTTTATTGTTTCCCTTAAGTATTAATGAGACTCATGTACTACTGCATAATATTTATGGATGAAGTGAGGCTCTTAATCTTGAGTGCATTAGTTAATTTTTATAGTCTTCACCTTTTCCATTTCTATGCACTTGCGTCATGATTGTCTTATTTTACTTGTTATTCACTTTTCATCCTTTTACAGTGATTGTCACCTTATAATAATTATAGGAGGAACTAAGGAAAAAAACAACACACATAGGAAAAAGTAACACATATATGTATAAACAACACAAAACATAGGGCTCATGGGGGCCCTACAAGAGAGAAAAATAAAATTTTACCCCTCAATTTAATGATGTGGAGTAGAAAAATACATATTTCAAAGAACTTATGAGTATATTGTAAAATAGATACCAGAGGACCCCCAAGGAATTGAAAAAACATGGTTAAAGCAGGACAAAATACCTAGCAAGAAAGCCCACTAGTGATTACCAACAAACATTATCTTGTGTTAGTTTTTGGGCATTTATTATATAGCTTTAGGTCAAAAAGAGAGAATCTACCATATCATGTTTGTTGATAATACCCACCATCTAGTAGATCTACTAGTTTACCAAAGTAGGTTATGCCATAGTTTTATAGTTTAAAGGTAAGAATAGAGGGTGCGTAGAATGAAACATATTCTTATGGATTAGTAAGTAATTTTCCTATGATATGATGGGATCATCAATTCCAATAGACAGGGAAACATTTGGGTAAAATAGCATAATTTATAGTGAATTGGAAAGATCCTAAAAATGATAAATGATAGGATTAATTGTAGATTGGAAGATTCTCCAAAAGAATGGAAAATATGTGAGGAATAGAAACTGACATACTAGAAGGAAAACTGGCAAGATTACCCTATGAAAGGGTAGATGTGTGAAAGAATAAAAATAATAGCAGGACAATAATGATCTCATTGGTAATGTGCATTGGTGAATAGATGCACTATAAACACGTGAGTGAAGATTGGTGATTCTCTAGCTATAAAATGGATTTGGAGATGTCAATTGGCTCCTGGTAGATCACATTGATCTAGCATATATTACATGGATGTCACATATTCACACACATACTACACTGCGTGAGGATAGAGGTTGGATACATCAACCTTCTATCTCCCCACATGAGAGATGAGAGTGACCTTGGAGGATGTTTAGTGGATATAGTACCTCTTAAATAGGGGGTTATTTTTATGGTTTTAGAGTGTCCAACAACTAAGGCTTTTCATATGCTATTTGGGAAGATTGATATGCTCATGCATTGAGGGTAGTTAATACTATATAGGGCCCTTGAGATGGCTATAGACAAACTTATAATTATATACATATCTAGTTTAGTGAAAAGTTTTGTACTTCTAGCTCATGGAGGAAAATTGTTCTACATAGGGATGACCCAAGATGTGATGGATACCATCACTTCGAGGAGGAGATATGCTTGGGTAGCATGTGTGTTAGTGGATCTTTATAGAGATATCCACATTAAATGCTATATGAGGGAGAAGAGAATCGCATATGTGACACTCCTAAGGGTATGGTCATGGGAGAAAATATTCATCACAACTAGTGAGAGGCAAACAAGATCAAAGGGTAGACCAACTAGTATTTTACAATAGGGAAGGGATCCTCAAATATGAGAGGCTAATAGTTGACTGATAGAGGTAGAAACTAGATGATATCCAAGAGGGTGGGATTGCATGGAAACCTTATAGGTATATGGAGGGATGGACCAATGATAGAAAATAAATCCACTTCATGATTACGTCTACCAAATTCATTGGGATATGAGAGTGGGTGATTGAGAGATATAGACATGATCTAGTGATGTGACAGTTTTGTGTCACCTAGGGCATTCTAAAGGGCCTACATATGTTTGCATAACTGAAATACAAGACATGATACTATAGGTCATAGGATGACATTGATACAATACTAAGGGAGTGTAAGGGGATAGAAAAGGTTGTTTGGGATCCTTCAGGAGGACTCAATGATCTAGGGATGGCACACCAATATAGAGATTTATGGGAAAAGCACGTTTCATGCCAAGTGGGAGAGATTGACTATCGATTGGAGTATCTAAGGGTAAGGTAGAGGGAGGATAGAGATAAAGGAAAATGATTAGCCCAGCCAAGAGTGGGAAGGGATACTATAGTAGAGGAGGAGATTACAGAGGTAGAGATCCATATTTTGAAGGATGAGAAGGAGAGGGGAGATGATGGACAACATCATAAGTTTTTCAAGGTGTAGGTGATGCTCAACCTATGGAGGTTGAAGTGGCATTAGGACTACTTCTACATGGTCAAAGGAGGATGAGAGAACCCAAATGTATGGACTAGTAGGAAATGTTAGGTGATAGAGGCTGGCAAGAGTAAGGGAGGGATAGAAAATGGGTACAACATGTGCAAGATATCAAGCACCTATAAAGGGTGATTGACAATCTACAAGAGAGGTTGGCGACCTTGAAATGGGGGAGATATTAGTGCAGGGACCCACCATTCCCAACACCTACAAGTCTTGGAGGATATAATTTGCAGATTATATATTATGCATGAAATGGTGGTTGAAAATCATGACTTTCTCAAAGAGAAAGTGGAAAAACTATAAGGGGACATGGACACCATCATAAAGGAAAGAGAGATAGCTCAAGAAAACTAGATGGGATGATTAGAGAGTGACACAATTTGTAGTTGGTATATGAGGCTTTATAGTTAGAGTGGAGAAGACTATCAGAAAAAAATAGATAGATTATAAAGAGAGAGGGATGAGGCCTTAAGGGGTGGGGTTAGTTGATTAAAGGTAGTGGTGTTCATGTTATCTCAATAGGTGGATCCACATTCAACAAAGGAATCACACTTCTCATTTTTCTATGATCATATATTTCCTCGAGGGTAGATAAATGTGTTTATTTTGCCACCATCATAAACATAAAGTAGATCTTATATAGGGAGTGAATCATTGACTAGGAGTGGGTGTTGATTAGTCAAGAGTGGGACATCCCACTATAAGATATAATTATTGATTGAGCCACCATAGGGGTCCATAGGAGGATCAATGGGAGGGAAAAACCCTCATCATCATATGGATAGAGTTGAAACACCTATATAGACACATCATCCCATTCAAAGAAGATATTAGGAGGGATTTTAGTAAGTTCCCTAGCAAGAGATATTTTAAGAAACTTTTCTATCTCATGTGTATATGTATTTAGGTGAATGATGCAAATTATTCTTTTGTACACATGAGTTTTTATGACTCTTATAACATGGGCATTTTTAAATTTTTTAAATAGTTTTGATATATATGTGTAAACCCTAAAATGGACATACTTGCGACCTTACATTAAAACATTAATTTTCATCTATTAATTAATGGTTTTTTAATCATTAATTAATCATCTATTTCTTCTAAATCTATTCCCCAAATCATTTTAATCATTTCCCCAAAATTAATTAAATAATTAATTTTATTTAATTAAATAAATTTAATTAATTAATCTTCATTAATTAATTAAATTCAATTTCCTAAAGTTTAAATATAAATATTTAACCTTATTAATTAATTCTTTTAATTTAATTAATTTAATTTCACTCAATAATTCAATTCTAACTCGAAAATAATTTAATTATCATATGTTTGAATACTTTAATTAGAAAAATTAATTAAATATTCAAATAAATCCTTTCTCAAGTTCAAAAAGGTAACTCGTGATCAACTTTTCAGTTAACTAAACATTACCTCTTCTCTCCAAGTTGAAGAGGTGGAGTTTACTAGTTGCTTCTGAGTTAACTAAAACATTATCTCTTCTCTCCAAGTTGAAGAGGTGGAGTTTACTGGTTGCTCCTCAGTTAAACTAAAACATCACCCCTTCTATCCAAGTTGAAGAGGTGGAGTTTATTGGTTGCTCATCGGTTAACTAAAACATCACCTCTTCTCTCCTAGTTGAAGAGGTGGAGTTTATTGATTGCTACTCCAATTCCTTTTGATCTCAACCATTCAAATTATTTTCCATATACTATATAATCAACCCTTCACAACCATTTGAAGGATCCAAGATTTCAAGCTTTTGTGCACCCTTACTCTTCAGGATTCACGTATGAAGCATCGCAGCATTCTTGTGATTATAATCAATAATCATTTTCTCAACACCCCCATGTCATAGACGATGTCGATACCAATACTGAGCACCACACAAATAGCATTTAAAAAGGATTAGAGAGAATAAATAGAAGCCTCAAGCACTGTGGTTTGCATTCATTTGTTTTCCTCTATCTTCGCTTATTATTGTATTGTTCGTTAGGTTCGTTCTTAGTAAGTGATTGATTTTCCCATTGCAAATTGGTGCTACAAACTCTCGTAATTGAGCATACAAAACATAGCTTACACATTTTGGTGAAGCCGACATGAACTTACAGCCCGATAATCGCTTGAAAACAACCAAAACAATCCCTTGGTCTCGATCGTACGGCCACGGTTTTGTTCACTACTCTTAATCAACTCAAGGTGAAATTTGGTCATATCTTTCAAACTGCATGGATTTTTTTAATGAGATTTTTTTTTTGGTTGACACTGATCTAAGGATGCCACAATCCAAAATTCAAATTTTTCTAATTTTTTAATTTTTTTAATAAATGTTTTATGATATTTCATAAAAAATCATTTATGGGCACAATTTAGAGTTTCTTTTCAAAAAATTTACATTTTTAGAAAGGTTTTAAAATTATAGAGGGGGTTTATTCTTTGTGATTTTCATTTTATGAAATTATTTTGCAAAAATAATAGATCTTTTAAAAAATGGTATGTTCTAATAAAATGGGTCTCTAGGGCACAAATTGAGGAATTATGATCTAAGTTTATTTTGTTGGTATTGGTTGACATAAGAAGCTACAGTATAAAATTCAGATTTTTCTAAAAATTTTACAATTTTTTATTAAAAAAATTATGATATTTCATAATAAAAATCTGGACACAAATCAGCATTTCTTATCAAAAAAGTTATATTTTTGGAAAGGCCTTGAAATTATACAACGATTTTATTCTTTTTTATTTTAATTTTTCTAAGAAAGATCTTTGAAAAGTTTTCTTTTTGTGTGTTATTTCTTGATTTCTATGCAGGATTGAGAAAATGACATATGGCCAAAAGGATAATCAAGCGAACCCCAGGTTCTAGATCACTAAGAGAAGCCATAAGAAGAACTGCTAACTACCGCATCCAACAAAGGGGAATCACAGCTAAAGATCAAAGAAAATATTTCAACAGGTATCTAGATTCTCTCAAGTGTTTTGCAGCAAAGTACAAGGTTACCATTAGACTTAACGGTCTTAACAATCTCAAAGTTGTTGAATATTATTCATTTGATTGTTAGAATATTTTGGTACTAATCACCTTTTTGACAGCTTGTGGAAAGGAAACATTTAACAAAGAAACATCAAATCAACTCATTTCTCTTTTTGGTGATTTAAAAAGAAAAGTGTATGCAAAACCTCACAATCTCACTTTTCCAATTTGGTGCTTAAAATTGACATGGTGGTTAACAATTGAACAAAGGCAAAAAAATTGTTGAATTTGGTGGATTAAAATTGGACAAGCAATTTTCATCTACTTTGGGCTTAAAACTGAAAATGCGTGCATGTATAGATGATAGCTTAGTTCACACTTGAAATTTTCGTGTTTAATCGATTGACCTTGTGTCTTGAGTCATTGGTGCGCTTGCACAAATCTGTTAGATTAACAACCTTTATACTTTTTTAGAAAGGCTTGTCTAGGGAAAGCACTTCTTCCTTAGAGGATGACCTAAAACTGATAATCCTTCCAATCGGTCTATAAACAAGACGCGAGCCAAAGCTTTGTTTTATATCTATCCAAGCTCAGGCGAGGTGTGTTGATGATAGCCTATATTGGGTGAAGTGTCCCTAAGTATCCAGCATGGTCGACTAGGCTCTTAAGTGAGTCACACATGTACAAACTGATTGGATAGACTCCATGAATCCTACTTTAACCCATTAATTAGAGACCTATCCATTTCATCTCCGAACAAGTGTCTCATTATATTGTAAGGGGATACAGAATTTCCCCCGAAGATTCCCAACATATGTGTTCGAGGATATTGTGTTGATGAAAGAGATATTCATTAGCACCACAACAATATCTAGCAATGGATAAAACATGGGCACCTATGTCATGGTTCTTTGTGTCCTAGTAGTGTGACGATTGTTGTGTGAGCCAACGAACATCAAAGCATTGGGCCTATAATATTTCATCTTGATGCCAAATTTGACCTAGATTAATCTGACTATCTTTGTTTAGACCATGTGAAAACATTGCAACTTGCAAAAGTTGTAGAACATACACATTTCAAGCTTGGATCTTCAAAACACTTTGTCTATTGTGCTTGTTTGTATGATCAGTTTCAAAAATGCAAAACACACATCAAAAAAATTTCAAAATGAGTCAACGTTGTTTGAGGTCTAGTGTATCAACCAGAATCACATCATTGTTCCAAAGATATTATCTCTTTACCAAAAAAATTCTTGATTACTATCATTTTCAAAACTATTACACTTTCCTGTAATTGATGGAATTTTTCTGTAATTGATGAATTTTTGCCGCAATCAAGCCCTTTATTTTTGCAATCGATCCTTTTATTTCTACAATCACTGAATATTTACCGCAATTGACTTAGCATTCTCTCGCAATCAGTGGAATTTTTCCACAATCGACCTATAAACCCATGCATTTACTCTATCAACAAATTGGGATTCCTCTACCAGCACTCTCAATTTTTATTAGTCTAAAAAACTTGGAAAGATTCCCCATTTTGTATGAAATATCAGTGTACATATCCCAGGAAAAAAGGAAGAATATTGTGTGAATCTCTAATCATTAAAGAGCATCCCTCTTTGACAGTTCAACTATTATTTAAACATTGTTAGTTCAAAAGTTTAGACTAGATTATCTTGATCTCGTTATCTCAGCTTCATCAATCTCTATCAGCAACTTTGTCTCATCTAAGGAAATAGTAAAAATCAATATCTTGCATCACCAAAATCTTTGAGATCAAGAAAAGTCAAAATATGTCCCTAGAATTACCTTTGTCAAACATAACTTGGACTCTCCTTGAGAGTTTATCCTTTTTTGTTTTCTTTATATCACTTATTTTAGTTCAAAACCTAGATAACACCATGTCTCTCACACCCTATGGAGGACCTTATACTAGGTCAAAGGCTAGAACTCAACTAGATGAATCCCATGTTAACCAATTTCCCCCATGCAAAAAAGAGCGAGAGGATGACCCATTCAAAAATACTAATCCTTCTCTTTACATTGAGAATATGCATCCTATTGGTCCCTGTAGACCAACAATGTACCAATATGTCACAGAGGAGGAGTTTGAAGACATAGAGCAAGATACCTATTCCGCACAAGTAGTTGATGTTGTTTATGGAGAGAAACCCCAAAATATTCCTAGCCATGTTGATTAAGAAGGGAGTCAAACTCCCTATTGAATTTAATGTATCAAAAATATGGCCTGAGAACCCTCTAGTAGGGAAAAGCACAACTCAACCCTCGCAAATGGATCCTATGATGTCCCAAATTTTGTATTTTCCATCATCAATGACAATGGCAACAGCGCAAACTTTGTCAAACCAAACTAGCTATGCAATCAAACTAGCACATCATCCACACAAACATGATAGGTTCCCAACTGAGTGCACCCCTAGTCACTAGTTTATCTCGAGAATCATCCTCGTGGCCTTTTACATCAATCACTCATGTTGTGTCATCAATTCCAAAAAGGAGAAACAACCCATTTGTGATTTCTCAGACACTGCAGTCTATCCCTTCTAGCTTTGGGCTAAATACTTTGCTTCCATAAGGGTCAATCTCTGTGGGTCTGACATTCTGTCAACATCCACCCAAGGCTACACCTTTATTCCTACAAGAACCCAACAACAACAACAATAATAATAATAATCTTGGACCAATCAAATTCCCTAGTATCAGAATCACACACTGGGAAATGAATATCAAGTCCCAAGGACTAGATCATACATCCCAACACAAGGAACACAAAGGTGAAGCCTTATACCTACCACGACATAGAGATTAAATTCTGCAAACCTTCCTCAATCTCATATAGACATGCTAATACACCAAGTGCAAAGTCTACAAACCCAAATGATGGACATGTAAAATCAAGGGCGAACCAAGTCCTACATAGCAGAGGATTTATATCTATACCCATTTGATCACTCATTTCACATGTCTATGTTTCCCACTCACTTCTCAATGCCCAAATTTGACAAATACAGAAGCAGTACCAACCCTGTAGAGAATATCCAAGAATTTTTTTCTAGTTGCATTGAGGTTGCACATGAAAAAACTTACCTAATATAATTGTTCCCACAGAGTCTAGCCAGACCAGCAATGGAATGGTTCTCACACCTACCCCATGGCATTCAATCTTGGGGAGAATTGGCCAAAATGTTTATTGCTCACTTCCATCATAACATCGAACGCAAGGTTAGCATCAAGGATCTCTGCGACATTAAGCAAAAAGATGGAGAATCCTTTGTTAAATTCTTACAAAGATGGAGGAACACTACAAATAGAATATTGCATTGTGTGCCCAAACGAGACCTCATAGTCATGTTTGTTGACAATTTGATCCTATATATTTCATTCACCATAGAATTGCAGCTCACTCCAAACTTCAAACAACTCATTGAACGAGGATTTTGATGTGAGAAAAACCTGGTCAAGAGAGGTATCCTTGTAGACCCTACCCAAATAAACATGAACAAAAATGCAATGGATAAAGATAAATGATGGAATAAGAAAAAAAAAATTCACCAATGATGGTGACATTGATGTAAAAATAGTCAACTATGCCCAACCCAAGGTTTCACTATACAGAGCACCCATGATGAATCAGAAACCCATGGTAAATACTCAGTAAGTGAACACTCAAAATCCAATACCCACTATTCAAGTAGTAGTTGTGTCCAACAACCAACCCAATGTGCAACACCCACAAAGATTTTTGTTTCCTAAATGTGACTACACACCATTAGGAGAGTCCATAGAGTTAGCTTTGAAAAAGCTGATTCAAACCAATACTATCACTTTGCCCAAAATAAGAGAATACAAACATGGTGCTATGAAACCCAAGTGGTGGAATGATAATTACTTTTTTGAATATCATCGAGTAAAAGGACACAAGACACCCAACTGCTATCGATTAAAAGCTGTCATTCAAGATCCAATCGACATGGGGGTTATCGATGTCACAAATACCCAATCTAAGGGTACAACCGATCACACAATCTTCAATGATACATTCCATGATCATAACAAAGGGAAAGCCTTCATTTTTGGTGGACAGTCTAAACAAGTGAATTACACCTATGCTAACTTTGATAGCACTATCAATTGCATTAATGCTTTAGATAGCCATGTGGCTACAATTACTACCAGAGATCCAAATGCCAAATGCGTTGTCACAACACATTATTATGAAGTTGTCTTGAAAGGAGTACCTTCCACTTTAGATACACCACCTAATCCTCCAATAGCCTCCAATCCATAAACCAGTCTAGTGGGTCAACTAAAGCACACACCTACCTAGATATCCATGTTCAACCTCTTGCACATATCCTTGTAGCATAAGCAAGCTCTGGATCAATTCCTCCCAAATGCATCTGTCCCACAGGACATAACTCTAGAAAATTTCCAAACCATGGTAAATTACATCACATCCAACAAGAATGCTTCCTTTATAGACCATAATGTGCTTCCTCACAAACCTCTGCATAATGATCCTCTGCATCTTCTTATCCAAGTTCACAAACACACAATCTGAAGATTCCTTGTTGATGGTGGGGTTGGGTTAAACATATGTACTCTGAAAGTAATAAAAACTTTGGGCTATTCCAAATCTAGCATTGATATCACCAAGAGGATAAATATCAGGGCATATGAAGAGGAGGAAATATCATTAAAAGTTATCCTCATGCTACGAGTCAAGATAGGCCCTATCATAAAGAACACCCCATTTCAAATCCTAAACCTAGATTTGGGATATAAAATGTTACTAGGAAGGTTGTGGATACATGATATGCAATCTATCCCTTCCACTTATCACTAGTCTATCAAATTATCATACCAAGGGGTAGAGACAATCATTGAAGGAGATCCAAACCCATTGCAATACTGCAACACCGTAAGAAGTAGTACAAATAATCAAGTTCCTTCAAATCAAGAAGCAAGCATTCCTTTCACCTCTTATTCTATTCCCAAAGACTTACCAAGAAAGGAGGGAAATATATCAATCACAAACAAATGGTGTGGTGAGTATAGCTATAAGGAAGCTTTTACCATCACTAACATGCCTCAAAATCCTAGATCATATGGCATGCCCCGACCGGTGGAAACTCATGAAACTCTAGAACCAATTCTATTCAAATGTTCACCAACCACATTTGTCAAATGGGGGGACATAGCTGAAGAGAACCCTTTCAATCTAGATATCAACACTTGGTTGTATAAAGACACTCAAGACACACCTCAAGCCTAGATACCTCTATCACAAAATGGGTTTGGTTTCACTATGTTATAGAAATTTGGATACGATGGTAAGACTAGTCTGGGGGCAAGACAACAAGGATTAAAGGAACTATCTTTACTTCCAACCCAAAGAAACAAAAGAGGGTTAGGCTATGGAAAAAATAGAACCAGTATGACCATCTGAGATATACCCATAGACCAAGAACAAATCGTAGAATTAAATCGGGGGAAAACTCTAGAACATGCCCTAATCAGTAGTATAATCCAACAGTTATTGCGATCGAAAGTAGAACCCTCTTATTCTCAATTAAACCTTAATCAAACTATCTAGGATGATCCAAAAAGTGAGACATCTAACAATCATTCTAGCATGACTGATTCCCATGACTATGAATGGTTATCCCTCCATAATTCTGAGTCACTCATCCCAGGCTATTCTCCTCAGTCTGTCAGTACTATATATGTTGAAGATATGTTTGACCAAATGACTGTAGAAGACCAGTCGTGTATCAATAGACATATCAATATCAATTCCTTAAGTGGTGCATCCACATCCCATTCCCAGTTTGTTGGAACTATCACTATAGTTCCATTTACCCAAGTAGACTCATCCCCCCATGAGGACCTTTGTCTAGTCTACCCCAAACTGATAGAATGGGACCAACAAGGACAACCTGACATACATCTTTTCAAGAATGATGAAGCCATCGTAGACCTCATGGGACTCTGAAAAGGCATAACATTGAGAGACCACAAAGAAGGCTTCTTTATTGACCTGGACAGATCGTCATACTTTGGGGAGGAGTCTCCTCCTTCTAGTCACAAAATCAAAATCAAAAGAAAAAAAGAACAGTAAGTGAAAACTGCAAGGCACTTTCTGACCATAAAAAAAGAGAAAATTAAAGGGTGTATCTTTTGGTAAAAACCTCTCTAAGGTGCTAGAGGATGGAAATATGGAACTCCTCCCCTTGAGAGAATTAAATTCAACATTACTAGCAGAAGAAACTGAGGAACTCAATATATGGGATGAAAAGGATCCTAAACATAACTATTTGGATAAGTCCCTTACACTAGAGGAAAGAGAATGATTCATTAGTTTCTTCAAGGAAAGTCAAATCAACTTTGCATGGTCTTATGGAGACATGCCAGGCTTGGATCTGAAGCTAGTGCTACATCATTTACCATTGTTACCAAATGAAAAACCTGTTAAATAAAGATTGAGAAAGATGCATGTGCACATCACTTTACTTGTAAAAGAAGAATTGAAGAAACTCCTAGAGGCTAGATTCATAAGACCAATTTCATATGTGGATTAGATATCTAATCTAGTACCAGTAACCAAACACAATGGTCAGATCCATATATGCATGGATTTTAGAGATTTGAACAAGGCTTGTCCCAAGCACGACTTTCCTCTACCAAAAATTGACATGCTAGTTGACCTAACAGTAGGAAATAATATGTTATCACTCATAGATGACTTATCTAGATATAAACAAATCAAGATTGCACCAGAGGACCAACATAAGAAAACATTCACCTGTGCCTGGGGCACTTACCACTACCTTTCATGATCTAATTAATAAAAAATGGAAGACTATGTCGATGACATACTAGCCAAATCAATGCTCAGGGAAACTCACCTACAATTTTTGGACCCGATACGTGATCGAATGCAAGAGTACAAGGTTAGAATAAATCCAAAGTGTGCATTAGGAGAAACTAATGGAAAGGTCCTTGGATTCATTTTATCACTTAGAGGCATCAAAGTAGACCCAGAAAAGGTCAAGGCCATCCTTGACATGCCGCCACCAACCAATCTGAGGCAACTACAGGGTCTACAAGGTAGACTTCAATCTATCAGGTGATTCATCACTCAACTAGCAAACAAGTGTCACCCATTCCAGAACCTACTACATAAAGATGTGACATTTATATGGATAGAACAATATGAGAAATCATTTAAAACCTTCAAGGATTGTCTATTGAAGTCTCCTATATTGGTGCCATCCATGCAAGGCAGGCCACTACTCTTATATATCTCAGCAATGGAATTCGCACTAGGTGTTCTCTTGGCACAACACGATGACCAAGGTAAGGAAAGAGCCATTTACTAGCTCAACAAAACATTGGTGTGATATGAGATAAATTATTCAACAATTGAAAATTCATGTCTCGTAGTTGAGTCATCAAACAAAGTTAATAGCACACATTGATCCATTGAAGTATTTGTTGAGTAAATCAGCATTAACAGGTTGACTCGCCAAATGGGTCATGATCTTAAGTGAATTTGACATAGAGTACATGGATCGAAAGGCTATCAAAGGGAAAGTAGTTATGGACCAACTAGCAGAGGTACCAATACAAGATCATCAACCTATAGTGTCCAACTTTCCATATGAATCCATTCTTACAATACAAATGGAAATAGAGGTTTGGAAACTATTCTTTGATGGGTCATACACAAACCATGGTGCAGGAGCAAGGATAGTACTCATTACTCCAAATAATGACGCAATTCCTAAGTCTTTCTAACTCAACTTTCCATGTACAAACAACATAGTTGAGTGTGAAGCTCTAGTCATCAGATTGAAGACAGTTATAGAATGGAGGATAAAGAACCTAAAATTATATGGGGATTCCTAATTGATCATCAACCAAGTAAACAATGACTAAATGAAAAAAGATGAAAAATTGATCCCAAATAGAGAGATGATGGATAGGTTGCAGGCTTCTTTTCTTTTCATTATATTCTAGTAGGTTCCAAGAATTCAAAACAAAGCAGCAGATGTGATGGCTACTATAGCATCCTTGATCAACATGTCAGGAAACGAGACCTTATTCCAATTTCTGGTAGAGAAATTAATGATATTGGCATATGAAGCTCCAATCATAGAGTCACCATGCATCCTTGTTGATCCTAAGTCCCCCTAGTACCATGACGTATACAATTACCTCCAAAATAGTATCCTACCACCCGACCTATCTAGGAACCAAAATAAGTCCCTCATCCACCAAGCCTCTAGGTACACCCTTCTTGCTAGTACTCTATTTAAAATAAGTCTAGATGGAACACTTTTACAATGTCTCACTTCCACGGAATCCCAGAGAGCCTTGTATGAGTTACATGAGGGAATTTGTGGGGCCTATGTAGGTAGCAATAGTTTGGTAAAGAAGATCATCAGAATGGGATACTACTGGCCCACAGTAGAAACAAATGCTAACAAATATGTGCAAAGGTGCTGACAATGTCAGACTCATGGAGATCTTATCCATGCACCAACTCAAGAGCTCAACCCCATCACTTCACCATGGCCATTTTCAAAATGGGGATTTAACTTAGTGGGAAAGATTACACCAACATCTTCTAATGGTCACAAGTACATCATTGCAGCAATGGAGTACTTTACGAAATGGATGGAAGCAATTCCTCTCACATACATTACTGGTAAGCAAATTATCTCCATGTTCATACTAAACAACATCATCTATAGATATGGAATCCCTCAAACCATACTCACAGATCATGGTACACCTTTTAAAAATCAAGATGTTGAAGATCTTTGTGACAATTTCTAGAAAAAGAAATATTTCTCTTTGTTCTACTATCCCCAAGGGAATGGGCAAGTAGAAGCCACTAACAAAACCATCCTGAAGATCTTAAATAAAATTATCAATGAATCTATGTGAGACTTGAATTTGCAGCTTAGTCCCGCATTATGGGCATAAAGAACTAGTGTGTGAACACCTACAAGAGAAAATTCATTTTCCCAGGTATATGGATCAGAGGTGGTCCTACCCATCGAAGTTGAAATCCCCTCCCTTAGAATCTCACTGAAGAACATCATTTCAAATGAAGACTACAGAGTAGCAAGACTCAATGAACTAGAACTATTGGATGAGAGAAGACAGAATGCACTAAATTACTTACAAGGCTATTAGAATCACCTTAGAAGAAACTATCACAAGAAGGTCAAGCCATGAAACTTTGAGGTAGGAGATCTCATCCTTATGGAGAATCAAAAGAACCAACAATAAAGGGTGAAACCAAGAAAGTTTGAACCTAAGTGGATAGGACACTACATCATCATAACATCATGCAACAGTGGGGTATATCAATTGGCAACTCAAGAAGGAGATCAGCTCCTAGATTACATCAATAGCATGCACCTCAAAAGGTTCTATGCCTGAGGCCCCGAGGCCAAGGGAACATATCTAATATCTAGAAAATACAAAAAAAAAAATCAAAAGATATAAAAGGTTACCTTGGTGAAAACCTGACAAACAAGCGCCTTGGCGACAAGAAAAAAAAAATTTTAAAAAGAGAAAAATAAAGAGAAAGACAATCGCTCTCTCATTGAAAACCTGGCAAACAGGCACAATTGGGTAGGTACCTTGGTTCAAATAGGCACCAAGTGTTCAAAACCTGCTTCACCATCAATGAACTTCAAAAGATTAAGTTTATGCTCCCCACATGCAAGATTTGAGTACCCAGGCTTATTTTCATAAGCACAATCCCCTTTAAGCATCACACTTATCCAAGGTTTGTACCAGTCTATCAAACTAGGGGGAAATTCTAAAAACCCTAAAAAAAATCCCTAAAAATCTTTAAAAGTCATCAAAAAATCCTACAAAGAGAAAAATGTCCTGAAAAAAATCAATCATCATAAAAAAAATCAAATATTGAAAAATCTCATCAACCAAATCAAGCAATCAATCAAACATCTTGTGAGCTTTGCAAATCAACAATGGACTCATATGACTCAACTTTACCAACAATCAAATTTTTCATCAATCAAACATCAAAACACTGAGTTTCACAAATCAGCAATGGGCTCATATGACTCAGCTTTATCAGCAATCAAATATGTCATCAATCAAACATCAAATTTGTGAGTTTCACAAATCAAAAATGGGCTCATATGACTCAGCTTTATTGGCAATCCAATCTATCAACAACAGAATCAATCAATCAACTCTTTAAATCAAACTATCAATTGTCTTATACAAAGACTGATACTCAAAACTAGACAAATTAGTCTTATATGAGTCATCCAATCCTAAAACTAGATGTAATCAATCATCATAAAATCAAGCAATCAAGGAATAGTAAACTGTTGAGTAGGTCAGTCATGTCAGTCGGTTTTCAGTCTATCTTTCATGATTATGTTCTTACACTACTCAAGGATACCACTGAGTGATGAGAGTAACTATGATGGATCGTGATCTTGTTTTCTTTCATTGTTGTTTTTGGAATATTTCAATTTAGTTCTAGGGAAAGGATGATTCAGGATAAATGTGGTAGGAGCTGTCACATATCTGGCAGCCACATAGTTCCATGATCTAAGCTAACCCCTGGAAAATAATTGAACAATCCTTTTCTGTTATCTTCTTTTGTTATCAAGAAATCATAGTGGTATCCAGATGGTCTATATCTGGGTACATTCATGTTTTCTCTTTGGTAATTTTATCATTCTTATCGGAAATCATAGTGGTATCTAGATGGTCAATAACTAGGTGCATTTGGTTCTCCTTTATTTTAGATATCATAGCGGTATCCAGATGGTCAATATCTGTGTGCATTTGGTTCTCTTTATTTTCATCAGATATCATATTGGTATCTAGATGGTTAATATCTGGGTGCATTTGGTTCTCTTTCTATTTAATTCCTCTATTTCTGGTTATCAGAGATCATAGGGGTATCTAGATGGTCAATATTTGGGTGCATTTGAGTCTCTTCCTTTTCATAATAAGGTGCAATGATGAATAAAATTGGAAAAAAAGGTAGCAACTTGGTTTCATCACTTTGTCTTTCTTTCGATCCCTTCATATCACAACCAATTTCTCACTAACTTTCTTCTAACTAACACATGCATTTACTCAGAAACATTGTGCAATTTTAGGTTTGCATTCATTTATGTCGTAAGAAAAATCCAAACAATGTGCATATTAGATCATATAATCAATGTATCCATCATCAATAACATCATAACTAACATAGGAATGCATTCATCATCATCATATAGTGATTCAACATTATCAACAAATTAATGCTCATTTGATGCATCTTTATGCTTAATTTATTGAGGGAGCATATAGTCCACCTGTTGTCATTGGGGCAAGCTGGTGTAGGATCAATTCTGAAAATTCTTTGACACAACATGATGAATCACATTGTATCAAAGAGGGGAAAATGTAGACACCCTAAAATGGACATACTTGTGACCTTACATTAAAACACTAATTTTCATCTATTAATTAATGGTTTTATAATAATTAATTAATCATCTATTTCTTCTAAATCTAATCCCCAAATCATTTTAATCATTTCCCCAAAATTAATTAAATAATTAAATTTATTTAACTAAATAACCTTAATTAATTAATCTTCGTTAATTAAATAAATTCAATTTCCTAAAGTTTAACTTTAAATATTTAAACTTATTAATTAATTCTTCTAATTAAATTAATTTAATTTCTCTCAATAATTCAATTCTAAATCAAAAAGAATTCAATTATCATATGTTTGAATACTTTAATTAGAAAAATTTATTAAATATTCAAATAAATCCTTTCTCAAGTTCAAAAAGGTAACTCATGATCAACTTTTTAGTTAACTAAACATTACCTCTTCTCTCCAAGTTGAAGAGGTGGAGTTTACTAGTTGCTTCTCAGTTAACTAGAACATTATCTCTTCTCTCCAAGTTGAAGAGGTGGAGTTTACTGGTTTCTCCTTGATTAAACTAAAACATCACCCCTTCTCTCCAAGTTGAAGACGTGAAGTTTATTGGTTGCTCCTCAGTTAACTAAAACAACACCTCTTCTCTCCTAGTTGAAGAGGTGGAGTTTACTAATTGCTTCTCCAGTTACTTTTGATCTCAACCATTCATTCTCTAATCTCTGGGATCAATCTCAACCATTCAAATCATTTTCCATATTCTATTTAATCAAACCTTCACAACCATTTGAAGGATCCATGATTTCAAGCTTTTGTGCACCCTTACTCTGTAGGATTCTCATATGAAGCATCAAAGCATTCTTGTGATCATAATCAATAATCATTTTCTCAACACTCCCAAGTCATAGATGCTTCTGATATCAATACTGAGCACCACACACATAGCATTTTAGAAGGAGTAGAGAGAAGCAATAGAAGCCTCAAGCACTGTGGTTTGCATTCATTTGTTTTCCTTTATCTTTGCTTATTATTTTATTGCTAATTAGGTTTGTTCTTAGTAAGTGATTGATTTCCCCATTGAAAATCGGTCTTACTAACCCTTCTAATTGAGCGTACAGAGCACAGCTTACGCAATATGGATGTACTATAGAATATGCATGATGGTGTTTATGTGTATGCTTATGGATGGATGTGTATAAATGTTTATGACCTTTTACTTTTTTGATACAAGATAGGATGTATTGTATATGTATTTCTATGATATATGCATGTTATGTGATGTTACTCATTACTTTTGATGTAGGATGGATGTGACTATGGATGCTTATATAGATTATGCATTTATTATCTATGGATGTACATGCAAATGATGTATCATTAATGAGATTAATGTTGTATGTCAAACTAAAATTATTATATATGTATGATGATACTATGAGGATATGAGGAATAAATGTATAATAGTAGATGATAAAACCATTAAATACTTAGATGGATGCCTAATAAAATTAATCTAAAAGGAATCCCAAGAGTTTAATGAACCTGTTGGTGATTTTTCTTTCTACCTTCAATCCTAAGAGAAAATGTAAGACCTAGATCTCATATTCAGCACTAACCATGGATTTAAGACAAGAAAATATAACTCTATAAGGCATGAAAGCCTTCTTCACATTGAGCACCAAAGGACTTAGAAGGGTATTCCTAATTCTAGGTTTGTACATAAGATAAATTCATTCTATTGACTATCCATAGACCTATAAATGTGGACAATTCTTTGATTCATGTAAATGGGGCTTTTATTTCATTACTTGACCAACTAATCCTATTTGCCTCAAAAATCACAGAGAACACATAAATTATGTAGCTCCCTCTCAAAATTATGGAAGAATACTATATGAGTACTTTTGAACTTATCCTCCATATTTCTCTATGGACCACAGAGATACATGAACCCAAATAACTTAAATAGAAATCAAAGAACAAAAGGAAAGGAAGATTTGATTAATTTGTTTTGAATATAAGAATCCTATCAGGCTTTCAATAGTCCAATGCCTAATCCTAGACCATAGAGAGAAAATTAAAACAATAAAAAAGATCCTATGAGCAAGATAGAGCATAACCAGTGGGTCTAAAATATATTAATGCTTTATATTAACAATACCACTCATGTTATCCCCAATTTCTACTTCATCAATCCACTTCACATACTGAAAATCATTGTTATCTGCACACATAAATTCAACTATCTCCTAAAGAGAGATCAATGAACAAATAACACATCCACAAGGAAAGTGTAGAGATGAACTCAAACATCTTAATGTATTCAATTCATATTACTTAAAGCATAAAACTTTGGAGACAACTTTATGACATTAGCCTTTACCATTGCACAATTTGATCAATATTGCTCATAAGACTTCACTATCTCAAAATTACATTCTCCATATACAACCTTAAGCTAAACACTATCCTATTTAAAAACTTGAAGGGAAATCTCAAAAAAAAATTCCAAACCCTCTAACCCAGCATTGGAATTACTTTTATAACTCAAGGAATGCAACAAGCTACATGCTACTAAAAAAGATTTGATTCTAATTCCAATTGTCTATTACAAAAGATAATACCCAAATAGATTTTGTTACCACCATTCTTGTCTTGAAATTAAATTTCTTGGTCGATATTCAAGGAATCTATAGTGATAAGTCTAGAGTGCTTTCAAAAAATCAACCAGGCTCAATATTTGTTCCAATATTGACCATGGGTGGTTTTAGATGCTAAAAATGCCAGAATACAATATTCTCACTAATTTCCCTATTAGGGGAAATCTTTGAGACTTCTTCCAAAGGTGAACCAAGCAACTCCAACACCTTAGCTTCTGGAAAAGTTCTGTAATTTTTATCTACCCCGCACCCATTGGGTAGAATCATAGAAGTAGCCTTAGGGATTGGAATTATTTGCAAAATACAAAAAAAAATTGTAGCCACAATCAAAAATTCCAATATCCTTGTGACTACCAACAACTATTCTAATATCCCTGTGGCTACAACATGAACATCATTATGCTCAATTTTTTGATCTATGTATGTTTCTTGCAACTGAACCTTGCTAAATCATTTCACCTTACACTAGAAAAAATTCACTCTCTCAATGAACTCCATCCTTAACTTTCTCAATCAAAGAAAAACCACCCTCGACACAAATATTCAACCAGAAGGCATAATTCATAACCTAGTCGTTTGCGAGATATATCTCGCAATCTTCAAAATGCTAAATGGTGTTAGCTATTTACTAAACCTAAAAAAATTTCATCATATACTTGTGTTGACAAGACATTCTACGTGAATTAGGAAAGATCTCTCTTTTGATGTGAAGTATCTAATTAGGAAATATTGGGATCTTCTATACTCATTTTCTTCTTGGTAACCACAAATTCACTGAGACACTTAAAAATTCTTACGGTGAAATAATTGATTTCCTTCTTGCATTAATTATTCAAGTTGTGCAGATTTCATATCAGATATCACACCAACCATCTAGTCACCACTTTTCTCTTTTTGCATCATCAAATACTTTTGACCATTCCATCCTTGCACTTTCATGCTTAAGGTGTGCCACATGGAAATTATTTATTTATTGGACCTTGTCTAACTATGCAAGTCTCTATCTCGCCATAAGACATCTTGACATTCTTGTTTGGAAGTAGCCCGAGACACTTGTCACTTTCTCACAATATTGTGAGTCATTCAAACTACCTTAAAAAAGTGTTGTAAGGATACAACTAACCACCATTATTTATTCATTCACATCATCACAAAATCATAGCTCAATCTCTTTAATGACACCCTGGGCTTGCAAGGATACAAGGCCAGTAATCCTTGAAACATGTTTAAATCTCGCAAGTTCGCATCCATCAAACATGTTCACCTGTTAACCTTGTTGTGATGTATCATTAAATCCATATTTTATCTCAACTCTATGTTCTTGTGCCACATATAAAATCCTCACCATGGGTTTCAAGTGGATTTACGTCATTGAGTTCATCTTTAGGTATCCTCGTTTCATGAGCATGCTCAATATCCTCCCCATACAAGCCACCTTTATCAGACTTAGTATCATAGCTACATGTACAGTCGTCAAAGATTGATAAATCACTTATATCAATCTCATCAACATGATTATCCTCTTCATAAATTAATAAATAATCCACATTATTTAAAATTCCTCTTCTTCTTCTTCTTCTTCATATAATGGATTTTATATTTGATGAAATTTGTGCTCAAATGTATCATGAAAGAGCATAATATGATTATTTTTCATTACTTCATCATATAAGGGGTTTGAAAAAAATCTAAAAATCATTTTCAGAATTCTCATGGCAAGCTACAATAAGATCCTCTTTAACTATATCTTCATACAAAGGGTTTGAGTATTCCTTGAAGCTATTTTCAAATTTACATATAATCTCAATTTTCTAATCACAAAGGTTGTCTTCACTTGATTCAAGTGCAATAACTTCTTGAAATACATCCATACCTTCAAATTGAATCATACCACCATGATGAACATTGGAATTATAATAAATAGAACTAACCTCACAAGTAGGGACAACATAAAGGAAATCAATAAATTCTCATTCATCATCATCACAATAAGAATCACCATCAAGTCTACACATTCCAACTGATCCCAAATCTAATTTATATAAATCACTGTGTATATTAGGAGAACAAATAGTATCATTCTCATTATTTCAAAAAGTTACACAAGTATAACCATAAGCATTAGGCTCATTTCAAACAAAACTTTCAGTATTAATGCACACATCATGACCCATGATCAATTGTTATTTATGTAACAATGGGAACAATTTCATTACAATCAACATCCTTGAGTTATTCAATTGAATTATCATTACAAGGATGCTTCTGAACATCAAAAGATGTAGCCTCTTCATTCTTGGAAAGTATCCTTGTTCCAATGTCAATTAATGCTTGGATATGTGCAAGTGATTTAAGAATACATACACACTATTGATTAATGGTCTAAAATTCAATCTGACATGCATCAATGGATTCTATTTGTTGAGGGGCAATAAGCATTCATTTATCTAAAATAATTCCTTCAAGAAAACACATATCTGAAGGTTTCTCACATGCATTTGACACTAAAACATGAGGTATGAATGCTGGTTGAAACACGTTTTCTTTATTCATGTTCATTCTATCACCTAATGATCTAGGCATGACATATGAAAAAATATTACCAGCATTTTGGGATGAAACAAAAATTGGGGCAGCAAGCTGGTAAATATTAGGAAAAGTACTTATAACCTTTGATTATTCAAATTCAACTCTACATGAAGTTCTATGAGAAACTACATTTTCAGAATTTGGAATTTTTATCAGACCAAACTTCATCATCCCCTATATGTCTATCATCACTTGGAAAGCTTGATGCAAACTTTGAGGCTCTTTATTTCTCATCTTCTTATCAAGTGTGCCCAAATATATTACCAACAAAATTGCATCTTGAGGCCTAAAATTATCAAGAATTTTCTTTAAAACTTTCATAAATATGAGATTAAATTCACAAATCAACCCATCATTCAAGGTGTGAATATTCATGAAATAATTAATCATTGTAGACACAAACATTTTTACCAAATTTCTCATTGAATTTTGACTGAAACTCTTTCCAAGAGCTTATTGACTTTGGGAATAAATTTGAAAACCAATCTCTAGCTTTATTTATCAAGGACTGCACAAACAATCTCATAATGACATCTTCATAGTCAATTTCATAATCATTTATTAGGTTAATGAATTTTTTAAGGTGTTTGTCTGATGACTCACATTTTAAGCCACTAAAAGTTAGTGGTTTATCCCTAACTTTAGGTAACATAACATTTGGGAAACCATAAATACAACTAAAATTTATGGCTCTATACCTTTCCATACTGAAGCTATTTTGAGCACAAAGTTCATACTTGTCATGCACCAGAAGAAAACTTGGGATCATACTCATAAATACATAATGAAACATCTTGATTCCCTTATGCACTTATTCCACAATATGAAACCAACAATCTCATGAAACTCAACAAGTATCAGAAATTAAAACCAAGACTCTTTCAAATGAATATTCGGGACATTCATGGGAAAGTACATATCCCTAATATGTAAACAAAGATACACATCACTAGGATTGCATATAGTACCTCACTACTTATTCCTTAATCTAGTGTGTTCCTTCACCTAATAAGGAACATTACTTGTTAATAGAAAGACAATTATTACCTGAAATGACATGGAGCATATAATCACCATGTTTCATATGACATTTTTGTAGATCTAAAACCTCTTATAAAGACTTTTAAATATAGAGTCGCCACCTCTTTGGGAGAGAAAAAACCTTAAACTAGTGAGGTCCATTTGATAAATTTGGCATATTCTAGGTCTCCTCCACATGTCATAACTATATAAGACTCCTTGGTATATACACTAACATAACTCATTTCAAGTAAAAAATTATTAAATTTGTTCAAACAATCTTTCATATATGTTTACCATAACTCCATTGACTTCTTCTTACTAAATAAGCACATCGGTTCCCACCACAAATGTCAGCTTGTAGTGAACCGAATAAGACTAGCCAAAATAGATTATGGTTTATCAGGAAAACCTAGAAAAAAAAAATCTATCTCAATTGTAATATCCACCCCTTATTTTGTCTTTCTATTTCAGTTTTCGGACTCTTTTAGGCCTTTTTATTTGTGCGTTGGTTATTTTAGTTGGTTTTGAGGATATTCATGTTTTACTATTCATAATGTTATTGATTTATTGCTTAGTGTATTATATCTTCTATTTTCATAAGATTTATGATTATCTCATGTTGGTTATGTATATGTTATGATGTCATTTTGATTATGGATTTCTAACAATACTGACCCTATATCTGTATGCACATGGATCATGTGTATGTTTACATTACTGTTTGGTGTGTTTGGTATGGTATGGGGCATAGTCACATTTACTTGCTTTGGCAAGACCCACAGGATAAACTGGTCTAAACCATTGTCTATTATATTGTTTGTATGCATATGTTCATCTTTGTGATGGCAGGTTTGCAGATATCGGGCTACGTATTCCCTGAATTGGTAGGAGTGAGCGTGCCCTATCATAATATCTCAATGGTAAGGGAGGAGAGATAATATTCAAGCCTAAATCCCTATCCTAAACCCTTATATTGTCTTAGAACTAGACAAGAATCTGACTAAATACCTTGTCTAAATCTGTTAAGTGACATGTATTTGTGAGCTTTTTTGTGTGTGCTTGGGTGTCTATTTCAGTTGATTTTTCTGCTTAGACGGGTTTCAGTTGATTTAATGATGCTTTTGGATTGTTTTTTTTAATGAATAATTATAGTAAATATTAATGTTAATAATTGCACCTTTAATAAGGTTAAAACATTGATATATTAAATATATGGCCATTTAATAATTAAATATTAATTAAATGCCTATATTTAATTAAGTGATTTAATTATTAAGTCTTAATTTAAAGATTGATATTTAATCAATATTAAATCTAATAATTGTAATTAATTGTGCAAGGTTGAATTATTGAGTATTACTTTAAGTTGTATGATTAATTGATTTATTTAAATTGAAATATTCTCATGCATTTTCAATTATGACTTTATTTTTATATTATAAAGTTGAGTTGTGCATTGCTTTAAGTGAAAATTGAAAATAAAGTATTCATTTTAAATTTTAATTAATAATTAATATCCCTTTAGGGTTTCACTTTTTGAAAACCTAATTGCCCGGTTTTCTATATCTTTGGATTGAAAGCCATTTTGGAGGTTGTTCAATCAGGGAGAGGGAGAAATCAGGTGATTGGAGATTCGTTGAACGCTTAGGAGCATTTTGGATTTGTGAATTGCTTTGGATTGGAATTGTATCTTCTCATCAGTTACTAAGGTAGCATCTTGATATTGATAATTCTAGCTTCCAGATCCATGTCTTCTATGCATCTGGAATGCTAGGCTCTTGTGCTTGAATCTTCCTTGTATGATATTATGTGTTTTTATTGCTTAAAATTGGAAGAAAAGGTTATTGGATCAATTATGTGGTTTTTCCTTCTTGATTGCATGCCAGATCTATGTTTTGGGCTTAAGGGTTTCATTTAATTGCTTTGGTTGTAATTTGGGCATCAAGGTTTTCATTTGGAATGGTTTAGTTTTCAATATTGGCCTTAGGGTTTTAGATCTGTGAAAAATGTCTTCTTTTGTGAGAAATTTGTTATTGTTGCAAAAATTGAATTGAAACCCTCATATTTGTAAATTTCTTACCTTGGAAAGTAGAAATTTCACCTTTACCAGGTTCTTGTCCAAATCCTAGATCCAGAGCTGCATGGAAACAAAAGAAATAGAGGTTAAATTTGCATGCAAGGTTTTCATTTGAAAATTAAATAATGTATTTTCTTGTGTGTATCATTTGCATGGCTTTAAAAAAAATCCTTCTATTTTCCCTTCTTTAGAGCTAATTATTGAGAAGTAAATCTCTATTATTTGGAAAAACATAGTAATATCAATTTATTGTTATAGATTAATGGAAAGGATAATTATCAGTGTTGCTGGAAAAAATTTAAATAAAAAAAATATATGTGTTTGCTGGAAAAACACACTTCACCAGATTTTAAAAAAAATAAAAGAGACAGAAATTTAAAGAAAAACAATAATATAGAAAAGGATTTTCTTTTTAAATTAAATTTCATGTTATTTAAATTTGGGGGAAATTTAAATTTAAAGAAAAAATATTGAAATTTTTTTTTTTTTTTTAAATTAAATTGCAATTTTTGTTTTGAGTGGGTGGCGGGGGATACCACAGCCCCAACCACCCGTGGGCAGCGCAGAACCCACTGCCAAGGCAGTGGGCTTGCGGGGGTACACGGTACCACTACTTACGCAATGGCCCGCAGTACCCACTGTAGTGCAGTGGGCCGCGTGGGGTAACCCACGGCAGGGGTTTAAAATCGCAAGGCCCACGGGTCACCGATCCCCTGCTTATTTTTTATTAGAAGTTTTTTTATTAATTTAAAAAAAAAGTTTAAATTTTATTTTGTATAAAGTTTTTTTTAATTTTGGGTTTTGTTTTATTTAATTAATTAAGATTCATTTTTAATTAATAAATATAAAGGTTTTTTATTATTATTATATTAATTATAATTATATTAATAGTTTATTTTCAAAGTTGTTATTAAATTTCATGATTTAATATTTTTTTCTATTGCATATCAAAGGATCAAAAAGGTTACATCAGAGTATATGTCATAACAAAAAGAGTTATCCAAGGGCTAGAGAGAACCACAACCATACCAAAAAGAGGCTCAAAATATTACAATTATCATCATCGCGGAGTCTTTTTAGTAAGAGAGTTCTAACTATAAACTATAGAAACTATACTAATCAGAAGGAATATCATGCTCATCATCTGATTCATTGGAGTCCCAAAATATAGCATTGTATCCAATGATCCCATGGGTTAGGAATCTATATGTGTTCCCACCTGCCCTGTCATATGCAGGTACCTTACCCTTCTTCACCTTGTCAATGAAATCAGCAAGATTACTATCAGACTGAGGTCCAGGTTTCATGGTTGTATAGCCATGTGTTATGTCTTTCTTACTGATGGTGGTCTCTCCATCTCTCAGAATGTTTAAGAACTTACTCTCCTACATGGAAACATTAGAATAGATGAGTCTCCTTAGAGACTAAGTAAGATTCCTGCACTTCCCTACCAAAACATCATTATTACGAGCTTTCCAAATAACCCACAATATAATAGAAGAAAGAATAGACCAAAAGCCATTGCAATATTTGTTGTTGTTAATGCTCCCAGAAATCACATTAAGACTATCAAAGTGAGTTTTGAATGTGAGGCCAAATATCTTCCAAATTTCAGCTGCAAAGAAGCACTAAAAAAAAACATGAAACAAAGACTCAGTTTTCTTGCAAACAATGCACGGATTAGGATCCCCCCCAAGCTTTTTTAAAGGGATCTTATGCAAAAGGAGACACCATAAAAAGTAGATGATCTTGGGTTCAATAGGTTTGGTCCAGATGGAGGTGAAGTATTTGTTCCAATCTACGGAGGGCATGTCCAAATGCCACATAGAGTTAGTATGGGTGAGGATATCTGGGCTCTCGGTGAGAAGGTGGTATAAGTATTTAGTCTTGACTTGGTGAAGAGGAGTAATTTCAGGCCAAGTAATCTAGGAGGAGAAACTATCAGGTGAGAAGCATCCATTAGGGGGTCCCAAGTTGTTAAGAGCTGCAGAAAGTATGGCATAAGTTCTATTTTGGGACAAGGGCAGGTCAAATTTTGTTTTTAGCCTCTCCCATGATTCAAGCTTGTCTCCCTGTATCACATCTTGGAACAGAAAAATTCCTTTCTCATCCCATTTCCTCACTGAGCAACCTTGAAGTAGAGCAAGAGGTTTATCTTTATCCTTAAGGTTCCCCCACAGGGATCTAGATTCAAAAAATTTACCACCACTTTATGAGGGAGTTGTGTTGCAAACAAACCTTCTAACATATTTCCAGCTCTTCCAAATAGACTTGAAGACATTGGACCCATGTACAAAAATGTTTTTTCCAATGCTAAGAAGTTGAGAATAGCACAGGTGGGTCCATGATTGAGCTTTGAAAGGATGCGCTCTATTAAGATTGTTCCTTATCAAAATTTTCCAAGGCTCATCTCCATCTGAAGCCTTGGCAATCCATTTAACTTCTAGTGTTATACTTTGTGTTCTGAGGTCTTTCAAACCTAGACCCCCCTAGGCCTTGCCTTTGGTGCACCCTTCCCAAGAGATAGCATGTATCTTTTTATTCCCTCTCTCATCTGACTAGAGGAAATCCCTGATAATCTTTTGAATAGAGCTAAATTGGTTCTGATTAAAAATCCATGAGAAGAAACAATAGATGGGGTAGGAAGAGAGGATCTTCTAACAGGCTTGAACTCTACCAGGGAAGGAGAGGAGGTTGTTGTCCTACTTATTGAGTTTATTGAGGATGTTGTCTTTATCCCAGCACCACATCCCATTAATGTTAGGATCCATAGAAAATGGAATCACTTGGTACCTCATAATATGGGTAGGGCCTCCCCATTCCAGATCATATTTTCTCTACAATCTCGGTTGTTTGTTCTCCCAGCCCAGCATAATGGACTTGGAAATAGAGATTTTTTTTCCTGAGGCTAGGAAAAATAGGTCTAGTTTATTCATAATGAGATCAAAACAAAGAGGGAACATACAAGATGTGCAATTTTCACTCTTATGTTTTATTAGATTTGAATGTGAGCTATTATCATGGTTTAGGAGGATGGCTATAGCATCTACAAACTGGTTGTTAGACACCTCTTGTCCACTGGGAAGGGAGATGCCCTTTACTTGAGGAGATAGGATGTCATCTCTAAGCAAGTGGTGGAGGGAGTCTGCTACAATGACAAACAGGGAGGGAGAAAGAGGGCATCCTTGTCTGATGGATCTAGTGAGTTCAAAGAGTTGGGATATGTATCCATTAACTTCGACTACTCCCATAGAATATTTTAGTAGGGTGGAGACCATTTTACAAAATTAGGGAGGAAAGCCCAATCTCTCTAGCATAAGTAGGATAAAATTCCATTCAATACGGTCATAGGCTTTCTCATAATCTATGAGGAGATTAGAACTATGTTGCCTCGAAGTTTTGGCCCATTCCATCGCCTCCCAAGAGGTGACCAAATTGTCTAGAATATATTTGCCCTTGAAAAATCATTTTGGGTATTGTTGATCACCTTAGGGAGAACCTTGGCAATCTAGAGGGAGAGGGCTTTGGCCAGGATCTTATACCCTACATTAAGCGGGGTGATAGGTCTTCAGTTCTTGATTAGGATTCTATCACCTTCCTTGGGGATTAATTTTATAAGGCCAGCATTAAGTGATGAGCCAAGATTTCATGTACTTATGGCCTCTTGGAAGACTTTATAAAGACTGTTACTCACCCAACCAATATTATTCTTGAAAAATTCTATCGAAAGCCCATCAGGGCCAGGTGCTTTGTCATTAGCCATACTCAGGATTGCATTTTTTATTTCCTCTACTGAGAGTTCTCTTCCAATACTTCTAGCATCCTCCTCTAATAATTTCTTAGGGATGATACCTCTTATCTTCTGCATAGATGGGTCCATAGAGTCATTTCTTTCAGTGGTGAATAGGTTTCTATAGAAGTTGGAGAAATTTTCTAGAATCCCTTCCTGTGCTATTATAATGTTGCCTTAATCAATGATACAGGCAATCTTGTCTCTTTCCTCCTTCTTCCTTAGAGTTTGGAAGAAGAATTTAGACCCTCTATCCCCAAGATTGATCTAGTTAATCCTAGCTCTTACCTTAGCACCTCTGGTTTTAATGAGTTGAAGCTTCCTAAGGGAATCCTTGCAACCCGTCACTGAATCTAATAGTCTAAGGTCAGAGGGTTTTTTTTTAATCTGACTTTCAGCCTCCTGTAGCTCTTCAACAAGTTTGAATTATTTTCCTCTAGCATCTTTGGCCTTCTTTTTACCAATAGATTTGAGCATCTTTTTCCAAGATAGTGTGGTAAGATTCCATCTATCTACTTTAGAATTATGTTGGACTATATCCTAATTATACTAGGCTATGATCCTAATGGCAGCCTGGACAACATAATCTCTGAGGAGAGAAGATTTAAGTGCAAACCTTTCTCTTTTAGAGGGTGAGTCATCTTGGGAGGGAATAAGATGGATGCAAGAGATAATAGGGTGGTGATCTGAGAGGGTGTAGGGGATAACCTTCACACAGTTATCTCCTGAAATAGGAGGCAAGTTAAAAATTTGTTTGTTCATGTAGAATCTATCTAATCTAGAATATATCCTCTTATCACCTCTTTGGAAGTTAGACCATATAAACCACACTCTTTCCGAGTCTCTTTTATTCTCTACCAGGGGGTCAAAGAGATTAAGCTTAGAGAGAATCCTATTCCAGAAAACCAGTGCATTACCTTTCCATTCAAATCTCTATCCTCCAACTTTTTCCAGAGCTCTTTCTACCATGTTGAAGTCTCCTGACAAGATCCAAGGTATACTATCCAAATTTGAGATCCACTTCCATAGGTTGATCCTAGCATGGTGATCATTAGGGGCATACACCGAACAAACTCCAAGGGTTTTCTCCCCGACTGTAAACAAGACCCAAACTACCATGTTGCAAGGAGAGATCCCCCATCCTTGGATCAATTTCCTCCACTTGGTTCCAACTAAAATAGAGGTTCCTCCTTTGAATTTTTTATTCTTAGAGGATAATGCAGTAGCATCCTTACAGATGCACTTTAGTGCTATATCTAGTGAAAAATCTACTGCCTTAACTTCTTGGAGCATGAGAATGTCAATTTCCTTATGTAAATGCAGAAATATTTTGACTACATACTTCTTATCAGAGGACTCTAGTCCTTTGACATTCTAGGATGCACAATTGATAGACATAGGAGATTATTTATCTGTGTCCATGGGAGTTTTAAAAATCTTTAAGAATTGGGGTATTTCATTCTTAGGGTGTTTGAATCGCTTGGGGTTTCCATTCAACAGAGGATTTCTACCCCTTTTCTTCTTAAGAGAATTCCCACTTGGGGCATCTAGTGGGGTTTTCTTATCAATCTTACCATCCTTCTTCTTCTTCTTCTTCTTAGATTCTAAGAGAAAGATAAACTTATCTACTCTGTAGGAACTCTCAAGCTCCCTTCTGACTTCTTCCTCAAGGTCAAGGTTCTCCTTTTGTCCATCCTCCATCCTTATTGTACCCTTTTCCAGGGTGGGTATCTATGTTCCACTCTGACTCTTTGGAACATATCTCCATTGATCAGGTGGGGGAGGGAGGGGGGAGGTACTGGGATAAAAACCACAGATAATTCATTGAGTTTGTCATCTATGGTCTGATAAGGGGTTAATCTCACTTCAGTAGGTCCATTGAGTCAGTCAACAGGGTCAACAGAGGTGAGGGAACAGGATGGGAGAGAAGATATTCCAAGGATACCCACCTTGTCAATGGATACACCAGGGAAGGCAGTAGGGTCACTAAGAGAATCTTGATCTAGAGGAAGGATAGAGTAAATCTTCCATTTGGGTTTAGGAATCGATCTAATCTTGTTTTCCTTAATTTTAATCCTCTCAATTTCTATTTGCTGAGCATTTTGAGTCCTATGTATCAGCCTTGGGGAGTTGGTGTCTGGTCCCAATCCAAAATCAAATTCACTATCACAAGGGAGGATCTTCATTGCATTAGGGACCACCATGATCGGACTTGGGGGGTACGTTATTCATCAAACTAGCCTTTGAGTTTATCTAGGGTTGCAGAGATAATAGCTGAGTCTTTCATCCAATTTGTAGTAGAGTTGTTTGGGGTGGGTGGAGGGCTCTATTCAGGAAGAGGTGGGTGGGTAGGTTGGGTATTGTTTTGGGATACTCCAGAGGGAGCACCATAAGAAGGGATAGCCACAGGGGTAGTAGGGTTTGCAATAGGGGGGTTAGGGTCTCCAAGGTGAGAAGGAATGTGTTTTTTAAAAATAGGACAATTCTTCTTTTTATGGCCCTCCTTTCTTAAGAGGTATTATTTGTTAATACCACCTAGTAAGGTGACAGGGCAATCGATAGGGCATCCGCCGAGGTCAAAGCGAAAATACTTGGGGAAATCTATGTCAATTTTAAGGGAAATAAGTACCCTAACGTCTATATGGGGAATAAGGACATTGGACTGGTCAATCCTTAGAACCTTACAAACAGGATCGAGAGCCTGGGGGATTAGGTTAAGCAAAAATGTAGGGATATTTTTAATGAAAACCCAGCAAGGGATCGAAAGAGCCAGGAATTTTCTATGTGAGGCATAGAGTGACCATGGAATGACCCTAAATTCATATGGGCCTACTGTTAGAGTAGTCGAGTATTACTAATAATTAAATTAGTTAATTATTAGTTTATCTACTCTTTGCTTAAGTTAGACTTAGGAAAGTTTCCATTTCCTAGTAGTTTCCTTTTTAGGGTTTCGGTATCCTTTATAAGGAATCACCGCTTTGTCTTTCATAAGGAGATTGTATTTCATTTTCATTGTTGAATATAGAAGATCATTTCTGTCAACATGTGTTTGCAGTCTCTAGCCTATCGGCCGCCATAGCTGATTCTCTTATGTTTCTCTCTTCTGTCTTCTTTCTTGTAGCAGTGTTTGCATGCAGGTTTCTTGGGAAGATTTGATGGTTATCAAATCCTACATGGTATCAGAGCTGATCTACTGTTCGCTGTTCCTGTTTTATTGAAGCACAGAGGGTTTCAGAAGCTTTTTCGGCTTCTTTTTGTGGTTCTAGGGGGTCTCTATTTTTGGAGGCATTTTGGGCCCAAACGGACACTTCCATTGCGTCTAGAAGGCCCAAAAACTTCAGAATCCATATAAAGCTTGTCCGATTTGGACACCGAGGCCTCTAGAGAATTTTTTTCGGCCTCCCAGGGCCATACGGGCACGGAAATCGAAAAAAAAATTTTAAAAACTATGTTTTTTTAATGGTTTTCATTATTTCAATAGCGCGTGTAGTATATTTAAAAAGGCGCTACCGGGGGGCCGCCACCACCCCACCGGGGCTCGGCCATCGCCGGTGGCGCCCCTCTGAAACTCGCGGCCCGCGCCGCCCTGGGCTCTACCCTTCAGCCAATCTCCACCGCCGCCCCTCTTCACTCTGTGCACTTCGCGCCCCATCTTCCTACCCTCCTCCGTGCAGCAGCCCCACCGCTCGGCCTCCTCCGCACTCTGCGGAACGCGCCGCTTCGGCCCCCGACGGACTTTACAATGGCGCCGCCCCGCCGGCTGAGCGCCCGGCAGCGCTGCTCCGCCAGCCCCCGAGGGCTTTTGTTGCTTGCCCCCAGTCATATGCAGGCCCAATGGCCAGGTTTAAGCCCACGGCGCGCGCCATGCGCCCGGGGGCCCATTTTTTTTAGCCCCTAGGGCTTAAAACATGCCTTTTAGGGCATTTTGGTGGTACCTGGACGTTTCTCACTCTACAAGGAGCATCCGGGGGTCTTTTTCTGACTTCCATATACCGTCGGAAAGCTCTTTCCAAGCTCTTTCCGATGGTAGAGGTTATGGTTTTTGGTTCCACCGTTTTGATATCATTTTTGGCTGTTGAAGTACGATGTCTCTTTTTG
Source organism: Thuja plicata (assembly GCA_018584345.1). Classification (NCBI taxonomy): domain Eukaryota; kingdom Viridiplantae; phylum Streptophyta; class Pinopsida; order Cupressales; family Cupressaceae; genus Thuja; species Thuja plicata. The sequence goes on from MU225850.1 coordinate 2,180,717, forward strand.
CCTTCCGGGAGCCATATCTGGCTCATCCGAACTCCTTTTTCGGCAAACGAGATATCATCGAAAAGATGGTTCAATGTTCTATTCAGAGGTAGAGGTTATTTTTCCAGATTCTTCTCTGGGTTTTCACTCATCCGTGTTTGGCATTTTATGCCCTCTGGTGGAGTGCTTGGTTCTACAAGTCCGGGGATCTCTTCTTCTGGTTTCATAGTTCACTCTTCTTTCTGACTTCTGAGCTTGTATGCTCTTCTGATACATTTGTTGTTCTGTAAACACACTAAGATAAAGTGCCTTCTTCTACTTTCTGGGATCTTGTACACCTTGTTCAGTTTTAGTACTCGCACTATGTTATAAAGTGCCATGGGAGGTTATGATGTTTATGCCGCTTTAGGCGCATCCACCTTTGTCAAGTGAGCATACCTTCCATGACATTAGCCCATGTTGTGTGTCTGTGACACCGCCCTTTATCCTGTGTGTGTGCTTCTGTTGCACT
>MU225850.1:2181718-2198584 GCA_018584345.1 Thuja plicata
TTTCATTGTTGAATATAGAAGATCATTTCTGTCAACATGTGTTTGCAGTCTCTGGCCTATCGGCCGCCATAGTTGATTCTCTTCTGTTTCTCTCTTCTGTCTTCTTTCTTGTAGCAGTGTTTGCATGTAGGTTTCTTGAGAAGATTTGATGGTTATCAAATCCTACACCTACTCTCCAAAATTGTTTGTCCAATATTGATTTATGGGATTTAGGGTCCACGAAGAACATAAGGAACAACCCCTTTTGTAGAATTCTACAATAAGAAAAATGGAACCCTAGTTTTTTATCCCAAACCCTTTGAAACTAGTCGTTAAGATATTTCCTAGATGGAATTCTAGATACATTGACAACAGCAAAGAAGATCGCAGTATCTTTAAGCCTATTTTTTTCTTTTTCTATTGTGATAATCATTTGAGTATTAGCTTTAATGATGAGCTTGGGAGGTGATGGAATCTTACCTCTATCTCCTATGGAGGCCTCTGAGTTGTGGGAGATTGTTGAGATGAAGTGGGCACCTTCTAAAAGTTCTCTTTCACTCTGGATGGCCTGCTTAAAGGTTCTTTGTTGGGGCCTCACTTCTCATGTTCCATCTTTCTTTTGTTCCTACTCTTTCTCTACCACGACCACTGTGAGAGAGTTCTTTCTTGTGGCCGCTGCATTTGTTTGATCTTTCAAAACCGCTTTGGGGTCGAATATAATTCTTTTTAAAAAGCCTTGTTTCCTGTGTTAAATATCCGTGCAATTAACCTCATTATTACGACCATCATCGTACCCTGGGGAAGTGGAGGTCATTAATGGCACTCGCACTTAGGCACACGAGAAGCAGGGTAACATGCAAAACTGGATGCCCTAGTTGCAGAGCGGTCCTTTTCTCTTTGTTTTATCCCCTCTTTATTTAATATATTGTTATCATTAGTTTTAATTAATAATAATTATTAGTTAAGTTTTGGAATTAATATGTAAAAATTAATTTTAATATTAATTCTGGGTGTTAATTATATCAATGAGATTGTTTATTGATGTCGTCAATTCAGAAGATTTGTTAATTAAGGGAATAAAATTATTTAAATGAGTTATCTATGTAAACATGATCTATTTTGAACGTTTAATTTGAAAGCTTTTATTGTTGTATGGATATCATCAGTTACTTTTGTTTGTATTTATGCATGAATTTTTATTACGTGAAATCTCTTTGAAAATTGGTTTTCTTCTAGGCAATTGTGACTCTTATTATGATATGTATGTCATTGCGTTCTTTGTGGCTTAATTGGTTTGTCACTATGTTTTTATTTGACTCTTTTTGAAATTATGTTTATCATGCCATGATGCGTGTTTGGCTGACAATTAAAATAGATTGTGTGTTTTCTCCCTTTTATGAAACTGCAATGTTTCAGTTATCTGTTGGGATTAGTTGGATTTTAGGTCATTAAAACCAGAGGTTTTGGGAGTTCTATTTTTTCTATGGTGTTTTGTGTACTTCAATGCATGTTCATATTGATATCAATTTTGGTCTCGATCTTTTTACCTAACCTAGTTTGTCAAAGCTAGTCTTATAGGATCTTGTGAGAGTATTTTAAGTGGTTTTGATTAATTGAGAACCAATAGTTCTTGTATGGGAAAGAACCAGTTTTGAGAGTTATGTTCTTCCTTCTAATGTTGTTTATGAATTTTTTGAGAGTATATATTTGTATGATCATTCCTATGTGAGGAATTGGATTTGGGTTTATCTATATTTGTACCCTTGCTAGATCTTTGTGGGATCTATGAGTCTAGGTAGGTTATCTAGTTGTATAGTAGGGAGTGGCTTGCTATAAGCGTCGAGGCCCACAGGTGGCAGTCAAGATCAGTTATTGTAATTTATCCTAACAATTGATAACATGAAAACATTAAATGAATTAATAAGATAATGGTTCATCATCCATGCTTGAGCACTAGTAAAGGCTAAGATGGGGGATGAGAAGATGCTTGCTGCCCAGAGAGGTATGGTTCTGGAATAGTTTATAGCCTCGTCTGTATGAGGGCTTATTGATACTATGTATGGTCACTTGAGTGTCGGGGTCCAGAGAGGCTACCAGAACGAGACTCAAGGGTTAGACATATGTGATGACACTTCCTTATATGAAACTTAGGTTTCCTACGTGTGTCAGTTGCCTCTAGTATTGTATATATTTCTTATTGTGTTTCAGAAATCTTCTAGGATCTTCTTATGCGTTCCTTTATGATGTCATGTATACCTTGGTTGTTTCCTTTTTGTTGTATACCCATGTGAGTGGGCCTGATATTATCTCCTCAGCATGGTGGGAGTGGACCTTTGGTTCCACGAGGTTGGGTGGTAGTGATTCTTATTACCATTGAGATCTGACATTCTTCTTCATGCTTGGATGATCCTTGTTGCAATTCTACCTTATTATTTTGGAGACTTGTTCAGTGTCATGAGTTGTATATTTGTACCATATATTTATATGGGTTGACATCCTTTCAAATGATGTATTGTATTGTTATGTATTATTTCATACCCTGCAATTTGTGTAGTGGATGATGACTCTTTTGTATACCTTGGGTATCAGTTGAAAATGTGGTCTTATTATATGAGATGTATATTAGATTTATTTAATATTGATAAACATAAAGTTTTTCCATTAGTATGCAATGATAAAACAAACTGTATAAACTATCGGTTACACTACACTGAAAGTCAAGTTTTCAGTTCAAACCGAAAATGCTAAGCAAGGAGGAAACCGACGACATATTTTTGCAATGTTAACCAAAAGTGCAAACCAAAATGGTAAAGTGGAACCTGATAGGAGGAAACTAATAGAGGAACCCAATGAGAAAAAATAGTGCAACCTGAAAGACAGCCAAACTGATTTCAGAGCAAACCGAGCATCTTACACTAAAAGTTAGTTACATCCCAGAAAAAGTGGATCTGACTTCCACGTCAGATAAAACACTCATATTCTATTTATAAAGTTTTTTTTTTTTTTTTAAACCATATCTTAAGGGACAAGAAACATTATTTTAATTTTTTTAATCAGTCTAACTGATTGAAAACATGCAGACTAGAAGATCAAGGTCAAGTTGTAAACATATGATCATAGAGTTAATTTTGTTATTCATGAAACTTAATTAGGTCAATCTATCTTATAAATAGATGTTGTAATCATTCAATATCGAAGAGGAGAGGATTAATGTAGCCAACAACCACATCTATGGATTAGACTGAGAGTTTCAAGAAGCAGAACAATAAAAGATGAAATTGATTATCAAGAACCAAGAACAGAGGCTACCGAGCAACAGAGGTATTAATCAATCACAATAGGTGATACATTTATACATGTGAATTGTAATAGATCTATAATCAGCAATAGTTAGATTGCACACACTCAATTCAATGAGTATTTTTGTCTACATTCTAACAAGTGTAGCAAATAGAATAAATCCTTTCAAGTAAGGTGGATTTAACAATCCTATTGTAAATCTCTTAACCAAGTGCATAGTAAACAGTGTTGCTAAAGCTCTTAATAGAGTAGATCTTAACAGGTCTCCACATAATACTCCTAATAGGGTAGATCATCAGAAGTGATCAAATTGTAAGCCTTAACTGACCCATTCCTATCTACAGATAGTGAAGATTTTGTGGGTGTCATCCCCACCACAATTTTTACCTTCTCACAGGGGTTTTCTGCGATGTCATATCATGTGTTATGAGTCAATTACCTTCATGAATGTTTACATGTTTGCTTAAGTTAAAGAATTGATATGTCTTACACAAAGATAGTATAGAACAGATGGTTGGATAAACAATTGAGAACATAAAGGTTAAAGGATAAAAGAGATAAAAAAAATTTAGAGGTAATGATTCACCCCTCCCCTCTCATTACACACTTCCCATTATTTCCAACAATTGGTATCAGAGATAGAACTCTTTTTTGGAAAGCTTAAAGACTTAAGAGAAAAGATCATATAATGGAGAAGTACAGACTTGACAAAAGTATTGAGAATCAGAAGCTAGAAATTTAGATCTTCTATGAGCAGTATAAAGAAGCAAGAATCAAGATGAGATAGCTTTTAGATGAAAGATGATTATGGCATCTCACTGTAATGAGGCAGATTACCAAGAAGAAGAGATACCAGATCTATTTGAGTCTTCATGATCTACTTCAAGAAAAACATCAGATACATCAGAAGAAAGCATCACAAGCTTAAATGAAATCAATCAACATTTGGCTGGACAAGTGAAATCTCTACAAATCGGTCAAGAGACGTAGATGGTAAGAATGATTGATGTCATGAACAATGCTATACAAGTTGAGCAAGAAAGAGCACTAATTATTGATGATAGAAGGAAGATTACTGAAAAGCTACAAGAAAAAGAGTCTAAAATACAAAGACTTATAGAACATCATCACGAAATTACAAATTAGATTATTCTTATGAGTCAAGAGGCAAACAGAATGAATGTTGAACTCATTGAAAGAATAGAAGCTATCGATGAGCTAAGGAAAGAAAATGAAAAACTAAAACAAGAACTCAGAATTTAGCAAAAGCATAATGAGATAATCAAAAGAGATGAGGAAAGCAATAAAATAATGGATGATTTTCTTGATGGACAAAGGAGAACGACCAACATCACCGGACTAGGCTATACCGAGAATGGAGAATCACCCAAACAAGTTGATCCAAAGAATGTCTATGCAAATCATAGACCAAGAAAGATGACATGCAATCACTCTGGAAAGCAAGGCCACACATCAAATGTATGCAAGAGAAAAATGAAAGGTATTCCTAAATCTACATCTTCTTTCATAGGAATTTCTTATAAATTTAACAAGAAAGGACATAAAGTATATGAATGTAAGTCTGAGATGAAACAACTAAAGAAGGAAACCTACATGGACAAATACTGTCCTACTTGAAAAATGCATGGGCACACTACTCTTGAATGTTGGAAGAAGAAAAAGCAAGCATGGAAGCCTAAAGGCCAAGAATCTTCCTATCAACTGAATAGAGTCGGTAACCAGTATGTATGGGATTACAATACTTGGGAAAATTGTACAGCATGTGGAAGATTTGGTCACATTGCTACAAATTGTATGAGACAATGGATAAGAAAGCCTAGAGAATGGACTAACCCTAGAATGACATGTTTACATTGTCATAAAGTTGGTCATCTCAAGAAAGACTGCAGAGACTGAATGACAGAGACCAGCACCTTTGCTAATGGAAACAACATTGAAGACATTAGGAAGATGAGAAACAAAATCTTGAGGAAAGCTACAAGTAATGATGAAGCTGGACTGAGCAATGCAATTGGTGACACCATATCCAATGGATCTAGTGACATCACCACCCCCACCTAAGCAGAACAAGTAAGTATAGAACTGCCTTACACCAAGTTATATTTTGCATCAGTTCCAATAATACATAGTTGAAATTCCAAATTAGCATGATTAAAGATGCACTATGGTATTACTTGTTAAATTCTGTGAAAACTATTTCATCGGTTAATACATACCAAAATACATCGGTATACATTCAAATTTGAATTGTCTACACTTACCAAGAATCATCGGTTAACATGTAAAAGATAAAGTTTCTAGTGTAAACCGAGATCCATTGGTAACCAAGCGAGTTGATGAGTTGTCTTCACCATACACTGAAACCCGTCGGTAAAAGTAACAAGTTAGATGACTGCCCCAAAGCATCATGTTGTCACCAAGAGGGAAGTTAGTGTATCAACCCATGACTCCATCTCCACACACCGAGGAGTGGTTGAGCATTAATTTCTCAACCTAGGGAAAAGTCTATAAATAGATGACGGAAGGGTTTCATTTCTCACCAGGAATTTGTGCGAAGTGACCAAAGCGAAAATAGAGCTAGAAGCAACAACATTGCAGAGCGACTCCAACCCAATTCAAATCACTCCAAGAAGATCAATTACAACTATAGAGGTTAAATTAAGTACCAAGCATAACTGAGAAATTTTTTTATAACTTATGGAAAGCCCTAATTTCAGAAATAATGGCCATGACATCAAGAACTGCTAAGATGAAGAGTATCAAGAAGGATAAGGTCAAACTTGTCAAGAAATCTAGCTTTGTAGAACCACATTAAAAGATATGCCCATAGGTTGCATCACAACTTGACAATGCTAGAGCATTCTCATGAATACCAGCTAGGGTTTTTCTCGTTGAAGATGTGCGAGCATACATACATTGCAAAATTGCAGAAATTGGTGACGTGGAGGTTGAACAAGCTTTCAAGAAGCTATGCAAATATGATGGAACTATTAAAGATAATCACAAACACATCAAAGTGAAAGGACTCACAAATTCCCTATGGTTCCCAAAATATTTTAGGACCGAGTGGAATTGGTTAGTATTGAGCAAGATCCACAACCATAAGTTATGGCTGGATGAGCCTAAACCGATAACATGAGATGTTATTCATGCAGTCACTGATTATCCAATAACCGATAAGGTAAAGGCATTGAAGCACCTTCCCAAGGCTGACATTGAGAAGAATACAAGAGCTAAGTGTGATGGAAGAGGACTTAAGGTATCCACTATCACACATGATGAACTAAAATTTGGAGCATGTGTCTTAGGATACAATTTCTTTTAGGAAAGAAGGATAAGTACCATTGCATCCAGAGTAGTGGATATAGCCTACAAGATTGTCAAAAAGGGAACTCAGTTGGATCTATCAAAAATTCTACTCAAGCAGCTAGAAGAGAACCTAAAGACAATCAGAAATGCAAAATCAAATTTATGTAAGTTTGGTTCACTTATCATGTGCATATTCTTCTACTTCCAAGAATCTTTTCCATCAATAGGAAAGGTGAAATGGGATACAACAAGATCAGCCAACATACATATTAGTGAGTTTATAAAATCACTAGGAGATAATTTTGAGTCTTTAATGGATGAATACTTTCCTAGATTCAAGGAGAGAATGCAGAAAAGAGTAAGGATCCCCGAGCAATTGATTGAGAAATTCAAGATTGATATATGTTTTATGGTAGACACAGACTTCACATACATTAAGCATGTTGTACCAAGAACAGCATGAATACAACCACTTGACTATGAAGTGAACATAGCTCAAGCATCCAATGCAATTGATGCATTAGTAAATGAGGCATTAGATAAAACACAACCCAAGTTCGTCACTTAAGAAGAAGCCAAAGAAAGAATCAAAACTAGCTTGGTTGTAAAACAGATAGAGAGGAAGAAGGATAAAATAGTCAAGAACTTGAAGAAAAGGTTGTCAGTTACAGAGGAAGAAACCGAATAGAAAGAAGAAACTGAGGAAAAGTCACCCATTGTTGAAGCTGAGAAGGAAAGTGACTCTGAGTCGATAGAGTTAGATACACCATTACCTTCTCTAGCTAAGAAGCCTAGAACTACAGATGATACAAGGACAAGAAGTCAAATAGCTAAGGACACAAGTCCTTCACCATTGAATAAAGGTCAAGTAAGAAACTATAAGAGGAAAACCGAAACACAGATTAGAGGGCCAACAAAAAGAAGAAAGTTCATTAGAACTAAATAGGACATTGAGGACACCAAACAGGATGAAGTTCTTCAACAAGAAAAGAATGAGATACCTGAAACAGTTGATGAAGTGTGTGCCTCAATTGTCAAATCAAGTACAATAAATAGTAGGAAGGTCAATAAATGGTTAACATTGGATCCCTTGGATCAAATTAAGATTGATGAGGCAATCATAAAGATGAAGTGCATAGTCAAATACCTCCCAATACAACTGGCAGACAATATGCCCAAAGAAATTCAAGATAGGATATCAGCAAGATGGACATTTTCCTTACACTGTAAGAAAGAAATCAAGGAAAGATCCCTAGTATCAGTCATGCCTCCCGAATAAAAAATAGAGGAGATCAAATAAATGATGAAGATTCATTCCAAAAGGTTCTCACCGAAGTTGACAGCCTACCAAGTGCTTAAAGGACATCTACTAGACCTAGATAAAAAGAGTGAAGCCGAATGGAGAAAAATACTTGATATTCCTAAAATGGATACAAGTCTTGAGCCAGAAAGAGCTCTTACTAAGAATTAAGAGCCCGAGGATGATTAGGCTACTCAGATCACTGAACCAATTACCATCACTGATGTATAATTGGACAAAGAGGAAATGGACACTATAGGCAAAAAGAATATGGATGTTGCAGATGAGACATGGCCAGACACTACTATGGACAACACTGTGGACAATACAATTATTGACATCATCGATGATCCTGCAAATGAAATTCAAAAAGATGAAGATGTCAATGTTTCCAAGGACTAGATCGATGAACAAGACAATATAATTGATGTTGCATAAGTACACATACCGGTCCAAATGCCACTATTGATTCATGCAATCAATATTATCTCACAAAAGGAGAAGACCCCCAAGCCTGATGCAAGCATACCTAAGGACAAGGGTAATGAAGAGAAAAAAGACACAACTAATGAAAAGAAGGAAACAATCGATGAACAAAATGTCATCGATGGAGAACAAAAAGATGGAGATACCACCAAGCAAGATGTACAAATAAAAGATGTTGATGAAGTGAAAAAAGAGAAGGATGATCAAGAAAAGATAGTTCATACCATGCCGAAGGACACTAAAAGTGAGGCTGAAAACACACCAAAGGTTGACAAGGAGACATCCTCAGACAACCGACAAGAAAATATCGAGCAGCAAGAGAAAGGTACAACTCCTCAAAAGCCATCTAGTAGCACATCAGACCAAGCCAAAAAGTTGTCTATGGTTCTGCATACAGGAGGAACATAGAAGAAGAAGAAGAAGAAGAAGAAGAAGAAAACAAAGAAGAACAAGTTGGAAGTCACATTAGATGATATTATTGAAATACCAAAATGTGACCCAATAACATTAGACTTTAAATCTCTCCAAGAGTATGGAGAAATCTGCCAAAGGAAAGCTTTGCAAGAAAAGCTTAAGAAGTAGCACAGAGATTCAATGGTTATGGAAAACAAAAGGGACATCATAAGTTAGATTGTACCCAACATATATGTTGATCACAATGCCCCCATTCTAGATCAACTTTCCATCCTCACTGAAGCTATCATGACAAAAAAATTTGATGCAGGAAAGGCAATTAAGGAGTGAGCAGAACAAAAATTTCAATATAAATTGACAGAAAAGATCAGCCAAGAAGTGGCTGAAAATAAGGTAAAGCTTTCAGAATTATCAAATCGATTAGATCCAATTATAACTTAAGCAGTTTCCTTGATACAAAAACTATGCACTTTAGAGAATTTTACTAAAGATAACAATGAAAAGATTACAAAGATTGAATCTGATCTAACTACAAGTGCACAAAATCTAACCATGGATGGAAATGCAATAAAATTGCATTACGAGAAGATCATAGAGATCAAACGGTTAAGACAGGAACTTTGGGAAGTAGAATCACAATTCAGAGAGGAGGTTACTGAAATTTAGTCCCTACTTTTACCGAACCTCACACTTCTGCAGACTCACCTAAGTTCAGCAAGGCAACTTATTGCCACCCCTGAGATGTTTGTAGAAGACAACATATATGACATGCATGTACAGATTATAATAGAGCACATGGCTCTTGAACATCTGAAGGAAAAATGGGAGAAGATGATGGAGGAAATGCAGTCCTCATACTCTCATATTTTTGATAAGCTATAGGTATACACATTTCCCCTTACTATCAAAAAAGCAGAAAAGGGAATATGTACAAACAGAGCATATAGCACTGAAAAAAGGGGGAAATTGAAACAATATGTACAAAGAAAAAAAAAGGGGAAAAGGATAATATAGCATGAAGGATAAAAAGGAAAAGGAGGAGAATTTATAAATACACATATACTATACTTACTGGCATATGCATAGGGGGAGTCATGAAATGACTAAGGTATATACAAGGTGTTCATACTATAAATTTTGATAGTATTATGCACATATCTATTTTTTATACTAATGTCAAAGGGAGAGATTGATAAACATAAAGTTTTTCCATTAGTATGCAATGAGAAAACAAGTTGTATAAACTATCGGTTACACTAAACCGAAAGTCGGGTTTACAGTTCAAACTGAAAAATGCTAAGCAAGGAGGAAATTGATGACACTATTTTGCAGTGTTAAATGAAAGTAAAAACCAAAGTGGTAAAGTGGAACCTGACAGGAGGAAACTGACAGAGGAACCCGACGAGAAAAAATAGTGCAAACTGACAGAATAGAAATAGTGCAACATGAAAGACAATCAAACTGACTTTAGAGCAAACCGAGCATCAGACACTAAAAGTCAGTTACATCCCAGAAAAAGTGAATCTGACTTCCATGTCAGATAAAACACTCATATTCTATTTATAGAGTTTTTTTTTGTTTTTAAAACCATTACTTAAGGGACAAGAAACATTATTGTAATTTTTTTAATTAGTCTAGTTGATTGAAAACATGCAGACTAGGAGATCAAGGTCAAGTTGTAAACCTATGATCATAGAGTTAATGTTGTTATTCGTGAAACTTAATTAGGTCAATCTATCTTATAAATAGATGTTGTAATCATTCAATATCACAGAGGAGAGGATGAATGTAGCCAACAAGAACATCTATGGATCATACTGAGAGTTTCAAGAAGCAAAACAACAAAAGATGAAATTGGTTATCAAGAACCAAGAATAGAGGCTACCGAGCAACAGAGGTATTAAATCAATAACAATAGGTGATACATTTAGACATGTGAATTTTAATGGATCTGTAATCAGCAATAGTTAGAATGCATACACTCATGTCAATGAGTATTTTTGTTTGCATTCTAACAAGTGTAGCAAATAGAAGAAATCCTTTCAAGGAAGTTAGATTTAACAATCCTATTGTAAATCTCTTAACCGAGTGCACACTAAACAGTGTTGCTAAATCTCTTAATAGAGTAGATCTTAACAGGTCCCCACATAATACTCCTAACAAGGTAGATCATCAGAAGTGATCAAATTTTAAGCCTTAACTGGCCCCATCCAATTTGCAGATAGGGAAGATTTTGTGGGTGCCATCCCCACAACAGTTTTTACCTTCCAACAGGGGTTTTCTGCGATATCATATCATGTGTTATGAATCAATTACTTTCATAAATGTTTCTATGAATGTTTACATGTTTTCTTAATTTAAAGAATTGATATGTCTTACACAAATATAGTATAGAACATATGGTTGGATAAACAATTGAGTACATAAAGGTTAAAGGATAAAAGAGTTTTAAAAAAAAATATAGGTACTAATTCACCCCTCCCCTCTCAGTACACACTTCCCATTATTTCCAACAAATATATCTTTTATGATTAGTTCTTTATAGTTTTTCTTCGTAGATTAGTTTTCTTAAGTAATTCTACGTCAAGGAATCCTCAAGATTTGTAACCTTTGTTTAGTTGTATTTATGTGTATGTCATTTATCTCATTGTGTTTCTTCTGCGTTGTTATCATTATTGTTTGTAAACATTTAAAAAAAATTATCATGTTAACTTAGTGGAATATTTAGGTTAGTTCTCATGGGTTCCCTAGTGGGGTATTACACTTGGTATCAGAGCCCATGTTGCTACACTGGGAGCTCTGGGAAAATTGTATGCACATTAGGTGGTTAGTAGTGCATGTTAGCACACATATCCTTGTATCTTTAGAGTCATTGTTCATGATCTCTTATTCATGTATTTGGTTCTTCCCACTTGGTTTGGGAGTGATGTTTTGTCTTGGTTGTTATAGGTGAATACCTATTGAGGCTCGAATTGTGCTAGGATCTGTGATTGAAACTCTAGGTTTTTTAGTCTCGTCGTTTCTCATGAAGTTTGTAATCATCTATAGGAGTGCTTTTTGGTAGTGAGCAGATGGTTTGCTTCTTTTGGCCTTGTGTGTTTTGTATATATGAGGACTTGTTGATGGTCACCAGACTGCCTCGTCTGTTATAGCATTATAGTTTATGTATGTTGTATGTGATATGATGTGGTTATTGAGTTCCTAGTTTGAATAACTCTTTGTTGCTTGTTTTCTTTCTCTTTGAGCGACTTGTGGTTCTTGAGTAACCAGTTTCTTAGCCTATGAGTGTGATGTTATTGATTGTGTATCATTAGACTTGCATGTTGTATTAAATTGACTTTACTTGAGTAATATGAACTGTATTGTGTGAGTGTTGTAATCATCTCTGAGGGAATATGATTGAATATGAAATTGGAAAGTAATTCTTTTTTGTTGAAAACATTGTGCATAGTTTGGAAATATATATATCATTCATTAGGAGTGCATTAACAAATTTGGAATTGTACCTTATTATTATAGATCAATTGTGTAAAATAACTAAGTCCCCAAGTAAATTATGCATTGCATCCATAGTGGGACCTTTGTAACTTTTAACCAATTTGTAGTATTTTGAAAAGGATTGATTAAATATTAATGTTAGTAACAGAGTAGAATTCATAATTGCATGAAGTTGCATAAATATGACGTTAGAAATATAACAAATTGTTTATCTTGAGTGATTGGGTGTATACTCTAATGAATCTAGAGTGAGGTACCTTGGATGTCATGAAGCGACTACTCCCTTGAGTGTGGCTACCCCTAGTCACCTTGTTATGTTAAATTTTTTTAGATTGATGATTTATTTTGGTTGATTGATAACTTTTCGTGATGTATGTGGGTCAACATTAATTTCTTTTGAATTTTATTATGACTAGATTAGTCACCCAAATATCTTTTCATTGTCTATTTTGTGGCATTAGTCACATTTGATTTATTGTTGGAATGGTACCATTTTTATGATTTAATGTTGAACTTTGGAAGTTATTCCACTTGGGTTTTCCTTTGAATTTTACTGTGGCTATTCTGAATATTTTGTGTTGTTGACCATGTTTCATGATAAGTATTGTTTCTATCATATTCATTTTGGACCTCTAGTAGTATGTATAAGGGAGGACATCACAGAGATTACACTGTAATTGTATGTGGAAATGAAACGCATTACTGTAATTGATCATAGAGATACCTTCAATCCTAAGAAAAAATATAAGACCTAGATCACATATTCAACACTATCCATAGATTGAAGACAAGAAAACATAACTCTACAAGGCATGAAAGTATTCTTCACCTTGAGCTCCACAAGACTCAAGAGGGTATTCCTGATTCTAGGTTTGTATATAAGATAGATTCAGTCTATTAACTAGCCACAGACATGTAAATGTGGATAATTCTCATTTTCATGTAAATGGGGATTTTATTTCATCACTTGAACAACTACTCCCATTTGGCTCAATAATCACTAAGAATGCATAAATTGTGTATCTCCCTCTCAAAATTATGGAAGAATACTATATGAATACTTTGAAACTTATCCTCTAGATTTCTCTATGGACCACAGAGATACATGAACCCAAAGAAATTAAATAGAAAAGACAATAGCAAAAGGAAAAGATGATTTGATTAATTCAATTTTGAAACTGAAAATCCTATGGGGCTTTGAATAGTCTAGTGCCTAATCATGGGCCACATAATCAAAAGTAAAATCATAACAAATATTATATGAGAAAAAGAAAGAATAGCCAGTGGGTCTCAAATATATTAATACTTTACATTAATAATCTCACTCATGTTATCACCAAGTTCTACTTTATTAATCCACATCATAGATTGAAAATCACTGTTATTGGCACACAAAAATTTAACTCTCTCCTAGAGAGAGACCAATGAACAAATAAAATATCCACAAGGAAATTGCAGAGATGAACTCAACTATCTTTAATATATTCAATTCATATGATTTAAATCGCATAAAGATGGAGACAATTTTTTGACATTAGCCTTTACCATTGCACAATCTGATTAATACTTCTCATAAAACTACACTATCTTAGAATTGCATTATCCATCTGTAACCTAAAGCTAAACACTATCCTATTTACAAACTTGAAGGAAAATCTCAGAACATTTTTTGGAACCCTCTGACTTGGCCTTGGAATTCCTTTTATAACTCAAGGAATGCAACAACCTACAGGTCACTAACAAATATTTGATTCTACTGCTAGTAGTATGTTACAGAAGATAATATCCCAATAGATTTTTTTACCACCAGTATTATCCTAAAATAAAAATGTTTGTTCAGTATACAAGTAATCTATGGTGATAAGGATAGAGTGCTTTCAAAGAACCAACCAAGATCGGGAGCCGCGTCAATATTGACCATGGGTGTTTATTGATGTTGAAAATGCAAGATTGCAAGTTTCTCACTAGTTTCCCTATTAGGGGACATCTTTGAGACTTCTTCCCAAGGCAAACCAAGAAACTCCAACATCTTGTCTTGTGGGTCAGTTCTATGATTTCTCTCTTCTCTCATTGGGGAGAATCATAGTAGTAGCCTTAGAGATTGGAATTATTTACAAACTAAAAAAAAGTGTAGGCACACTCAAACATTCTAATATCCCTATGACTACCAATAGTCATTCTAATATCCCTATGACTACCAATACTCATTCTAATATCTATGTGGCTACAGCATGAACATCATCCTGCTCCATTTTCTAATCTTTGTATGTTTCTTGGAACTAAACCTTGTTAAACCATTTCACTTTACACCAAAAAATATTTACTCTGTCTTTGAACTTCATCCTTAACCTTCTCGATCAAAGTACAACCACCCTCAACACACATATTCAAAACAGAAGGCACAATTTATAACCTCGCCATTTATTAGATACAAATCTTCAAAATGCTAAATGGAGGTATCCATTTACTAAACCTGCAAACATTTTTTCATATAGTTGTATTGACAAGACATTCGGTATGAAAATATATTAGGAAAGATCTCACTCTTTTGATGTCAAGTATATAATTAGGAAACATTGGGATCTTTTGTACTGGTTTTCATCTTGGTAACCAAAAATTCACTGAGACACTCAAAACTTCTGATAGTGAAACAATTGATTTCCTACTTGTATTAATTATTCAAGCTCTATAGATTTCATATCAGATGTCATAGCAACTAGCTAGTCACCACTTTTCTCTTTTTTCATCATTAAATACTTTTTACCATTCATACCTAGCACTTTCATGCTTATGGGGTGCTACATGGAAAGCATATATTCATTGTACCTCATCTAACTATTCAATTTTCTATCTTTACCTAGGACATCTTGACATTCTTCTTTGGAAGTAACCTGAGACATATGTCACTTTCTCACAGCACCACGAGCCATTCAAACTACCTTCATAAAGTGTTGTTTGGATGCAACTAGCCACCTTGAGTTATTAATTCACACATTCACAAAGTCACAACTCAATCCCTTTAACCACACCCTGAGCTTGTGAGGATGTGAGTCTAACAATCCTTGAAACATGTTTAAATCTTGCAAGTTTGCAGCCATCAAACATGTTCACATGTTAACCTTGCGATGATATGGCATTAAATCCATATTTTATCTCAACTTTGTATTCTTTCACCACATGTAAAATCCCAACCACACCATATGTCTAGACTAGGTCTCATATATTTGGTTGTGAGGTTGTGACCAAGACTCTCTTCAACACTTTCTATCTTCATCACAGGGTCGCAACATCAAGTGACTCTAATATTTAACCATCGTGAGGGGTGCGACCATATTTATTGTGACCTCAAAATAGAAAACCTGCATCCTCACAACATAAAATAATTCTAGGTCTTAACTATTGCAAGGGTGTGACACAATACTTCCACTTTCTTAACCCACAAGTTTCATGCAAATATCCCTAGTACTTTGTCACATGTTTGCATCCTAACTCTGGTCGATGCCAGAACTATTGTGAAGCTACGAATAGCTTTATTCTTGACCTTTTCCACTCTATTGTTGGCTCACAATAATATCATCTCAACCCTAAATTGGCACAAGGATGCAAGAGAATATTTTTTAATTATTTAATTAGTCGATCTCAACCAATGGCATGTGGCCTTGTGTCGCCTTACCGCAACCCAACATCATGCATCCTGGAAATCATTTTGGGGTTGTGATTCTTCATTCATCTCCTTTGGTGGGGAAAGGTAACATGTATCTTTCTATCACAACACATGAAAAATTATTGACTATATGTTCAAGTCGCAATGTTGTGAGTAGCATCTTTTGTAATAACTAGAAAATGGTTCGCATGCTCACAACTGCTACGGTTAATAATCCTAACTATTGTGAGGGTATGAGGAAGCTTTCCATTGAACCACTAACATCAACCCGCAGCCTCACAACACTCAAATCCAATGTGACTATACTCCCACGGAGCTGCGACAAGCACTTAGCAGAAAGATTAGGAGCATATACACATTAAAATAGCTTAAAAGAATAGCCCCTAAGACTTAAGAAAACCAAAGAAATATGACTAAGGAATTTGAAGAAATGAGGGATAAACAAAATACCACAACCACAATTGTGACCATATAAACCAATAAAAGGACAGTGACATTTATGACCAGGAGAATGTGGCCATCATGACCAAAACTGAGAAACCATTTCAGTAGGTCAACCTTTAAATTAAGATGCGGGAAAATCCCAAGGGAAAATGGGTAAGAATATTCAAAAATTTGAAAAAACCTGAGACTCAGACACGCCTCAAAAGGCAGGATAGCCATAAAAATTATATGCATTTTTGGGCTTCGATAGAACCTAAGGCCCCGTTTGTTTCACAGAATTGGGAGTGACACTTCCCGGTTTTGGGAGTGACACTTCTCGTTTTCGCAAATCCGCTGTTTGTTTCTCTAAATTGCAATTCTGGATTTTTCAAGTAAAACCAGGTTTAGACACCAAAATGAGTGGCATCATCTTCCTACTAATAGATGGAATTAGAAATCATATCCTGGTTTT
>MU225850.1:2223281-2253975 GCA_018584345.1 Thuja plicata
AGGTGGAGTTTACTGTGGATCTCTCCTGTTCCCTTTGATCACAACCGTTCATCTCCCCATCTCTGGGATTGATCTCAACCACTCATTTCATCAGCAATTCCTATATAATAAACCCTTCATAACCATTCGAAGGATCCAGGATTTCAAGCTTACATGCGCCATTACTCTGTCAACATTCAAGCTATCTTGCGATCACACACACTTTGCAATTATCAAATTCTCGACGCTTCTCAAGTCATAGACGTTGCCCAACCAATACTGAGCATCAAGAACAGCGTTTCAGAAGGAGTAGAGAGAAACAATAGAAGCTTCAAGCTTCGAAGGGTTTGCATTCGTTTGTCTTCCTTTTCGTTGTTTGTATATTTTATTGCTCACGTATCTGTTATTCGTTTAGTAGTTATTGCAGACTTGATTTGCATTGACTTGTGAACCTTGGCTACTAACCCCCACCCTTGGAAAGCTGTGGGAAACCGAAGAGAGAGGCGTACATTTCCAATAGGTGGGTTTCTATTTTCTTCTCTACATTGTGGGATTGCCCAATGGATAAGGCACTGATCATGAACAAGTAAATCTTTGTTGGTATATGTTTGATTTGGTCTGGTTATATTCTACAAATTTACATCAAAACCATTACTAAGTTCTTTCATATCTTATGGTTGTTGGTTGTATGTCCTACATGGTAATAGAGAGTCAATGAATGTCTGGTTAGTATTTAATATAATCCAGAGTGATAAAGAGTTGTATGTTATCTAGATTAGGTGTACCCACCTTGGTTTTGCAGAACCAGAAGTGTAGAGGGTAGTCTTGTCCCTATAGTTGGTCCAGTTACCTTACAGAGCTTTCATACTTGGATCTAACCACTCCTAGCATCAGTCTCAAGGCATATTGGTGGCTTTAGATAGCATTAATGTTTTCAAACACCAAAAACACTGACAGTGATGAGAGAGAACTTGGTCAAATTGAAGCATTAATGGCTAGAATATTGCATAAAAGTAAAGGAAGATATAAAGGAAAACTACCTTTGGTATGATTTAATTGTAAAGAAACTGGACACTTTCCTGCCAGATGCCCTAACAGGAAAATGATGAAAGAAACAATGAAAGATCTAATGATAGAAAGGATGATCGAGAATATAGAAGCAACAGATAGTATGCCAGAAGAAGTAACCAAGATTACAAAGATAAGGCAAAAAGTCATGTTACCTTGTTGAAAATAAAGATGAAGACACTGACATCGACACTGATGAAGATATCGAGATAGTGTTTGTACCTATGAAAGAAGATTCAGAAGAAGATGAAAGGTATGTTGAAATAGCACTTATTTCTAAAGTTAGCAAGAATGATATTTGGGTTATTGAAAGTGGTTGTACTCGTCATATGACAGGACACAAACAAAATTTTGAGTTTCTTGAGCATTATAATGGTGGATCTGTTAGAATGGGAAATGATACACCATGTCTAGTGAAAGGAAAATGGACTATATTGCTGAATAATAAGATCAAATGTGAGAATGCATATTGGGTGAAAGGACTTAATTATAATCTATTGAGTTTAAAATAATTAAATAACACAGCACTGATTTGCATTTGAGAATAGAAAAGCTAAAATCTATGATGGAACAGGAATATTGATCGGCACTGGAGAACAATCAAAAGGTAATCTATTCTATCTTGACACTGCTGAAATATTTTGTTTGATGGCTAGAAATGAAGGTGTGTGGTTGTGGCATAAGAGGTTATGTCATGTGAATTTTGATAATGTGGTTAAGATTAGTAAGAAAAGGAAAGTAAGAGGCTTACCGAGCATATCTAAACCTGACCATGTCATGTGCAAAAATTGTCAAATGGGAAAAATGTCAAAATCTAGTTATAAGAGAAAAAAAATTTCATCTAATGATATTTTGGAACTAGTTCATACCGAATTATGTGGACCTATGAGAACACAGAGTTACTATGGTGACAGATACTTTATTTTTTTTTGTTGATGACTATTCTAGAATGATGACTGTCATGTTCTTAAAAGAAAAATCTGAAGCATTTAAGATGTTTGTTGCCCCACTTTTGGTCTTCATACCTTTAGGTAAAAGTGGATTTTTAGTATGTAGTAGTGATCTTAAAAGTGTTGTGATTTTCTGGAGTCTAAGTCTAGTTTTCCCCTTAGGTTAGGAGGCCTTTATCGGATTTTCCCAATTTCACTTCTCCCTTGCAAGCCAGGGGAATTTGTATCTGAAGTCGTGCTTAATCGGGTAGGTTTAAGATCCCAAATCTGATAAAGGTCACATTTTGGAGATCTCTAACATTTATCTTTTGTGGATCTGAAATTCGTAACTAGAATACTTCATTCTTCTCCAATGGTGGAAAATTGGGTTCAGGCTTCTCCACTGGCGGAAAATCACCAGCAGGGTGCCTTTCCTGCAGATGACTATTTCATGATGTCTCAACAGTTAGTAGAGTTTTAAAGTGGATGATTTGGGCTTAGAAAGACTAGTGCATTTAGAAAACATCTTTGTAGGTCGAAAGGAATGATTAAATGGATAGAAATCTAAGATGTAAGCTTGCCGGTAGAAAAGCAGAAAATGGCTTCTCCACTACTCCAACAGGCGGGTTTCGACCTGCAGGGTACATTTTTTTCCAAACCATTAAAGTGAAGGATTTTTGAAGTGAAATCAATCTCATAAGTAACCCAAGGAATGAAGAAAGCTAATGAAATCAATAAATATCATTTTAGCATCTCAATATGCTAAAATTCTCTTTCGGCGGATTTTCAACCAGAGAGCACCTCAAAAGCATTTCTCCACCCAGAGGAGAAGTGGAAAAGTAATTTTTTGATACTTCAGGAAAGTCACCATTATGGTTACTGAAGTGAAAAGACATTTCTCAACAGCACATAAGAGCAAAGTAATTAACCTAAATAAAGCCATTTTACTTCATAATGGACTTTTCCATTAATGCTTGGGTCCTTTGATTTGTGTGGCACGGGAAGTCGGTCGTTAAACTATAAGAATTCAAAAGTTATAAAATTAGTTGAAGATTGCAAATAGGAGCTACCATTTGTTTGACAAATTGTTTAAATTTGAAGCCTTTGATATTGATTATTCTATGCCACTACATTCCTGAGAGATATTCCTGATCCCTGAATCAAATCATTCAAAGAATGGCTTCTAGATTTATGGGATTTGATGGAATGAATGGCATCACCTCCGACTGGTATAAGATCTCAGATACATCTCTAAAGTTCTTTGATATGAAGAACTTTTAGAACAAGCTGAAAGAGGACTAGATGCATCCCATCACTCAGAAACTAAAGGAGAGAAGATTAGTCAAAGTCACTGGTTTTCCCGTATCCTTTCAAGCCCCCAAATTGATCCGGGAATGTATAGCTCGATACAACCCTGATACCAAGCAAATCCTCTTGCCCAATGATACAGTGTTTCTCTCTATCAATAGAGAAACGGTTTAGAACTCGCTTCACATCCCAAAGCAAGCTGAGTATTCAGAAATGACATACAGTTGGGCGGTGACTGAATATATAGCGAAGAAGTTAGTTTGGAAGAAGGAGATAATGAAGGCATGGTTTCAAGAGCCTAGAAACACCAAAGGGAAGCTGGCAAAAATACTATATGGCACTAACCTAAAGCCACAAATCATAGACATCCTGGTGCTACTCCACAAGATCAGAGGTGAGAGTGACGCACTCAATTTTGTAGACCATCATTTCTTCTTGGTACAGGTAATTTGTTCTTAGCGCCATTTTATTGATTTGGCATTTATAGTAAGAGAAAATATAGCCAACGCCCTAGATAGAGCTAAACATCAAAATGAATTTTATTTGTCTTCAATTTTAATGTATGTATTGGCCATGATCCAAACTTGGCCAGGGCTTCCTAGATTAGATGAATTCCCTAGTGATGTTAAGAGCTACGAATTTTTCCCCTCTTTGAAATTGCATAATAGTTATGTTGATTACCTTCGAGTTAATGACATGTTTACAATGAGGCTGTGCAGGGAGTTACAAGGTTTCCCAGAAAGGAGATTCTCTCTCAAGGTCATGGCTTTTATCAGCCAGTTTGGATGTTATTTCATTCAATTTAGAGATTTCTCATACATTCATCTTACAGGATTCAATGACTTCTCTTTGAAGTTGCGCAAATATCCTACTGATATGATTGTATTGGTGGAGGTGATGAGATAAGCACTCCAAGTGAATTTGATCTGCACTAGTGCTAAGAAGAAGGGCTATGACTTCCCTATGACTATCAGGGCTTACAGTTGTGCATCCTAGTCTGAGGCAAAGAATGTTCAAAAGACATTCTCAAAGAGGTTTTCATTAGAAACCTATGATGTTCTGAGGCCGCAATGTGATCATGTTATTTATGCTTGGGACTACCTACAAATGAGCCAAACTATCCATCATGTAGATGATATTGAAGACTACTGGGCCAATTGCAGAGATGATTTGGAGAGCAGAGAGAGATTCTATGCCCGGTTAACTGTTGAACAAATTAAGAGGTTCAAAGTTAACATAGCAGTGGAGGGGCTAGAAGATGATGGCAACCACATGCATGATGACACATATCTAGAAGAGATAAAGCTCACTCCTATCAGTTCTGAGCCCATAATAGATCAAGCCATCAGTGACTTGTAGACTCTAATTAGTGGCATTTACAAAAGGATGGATCAGTGGGTTGAATGGACTGTAGGAAGAAGGAAGAGGTCAGAAATAAATCCCCCTACTCAGAGGACCCTGGCAAAAGCTACTTCAAACATTGCAACAACTTCTTTAGTAATAATCCTAGCTATGACCAAAGGTTCATCTCAGCCAGCTAGGGGAGGCGATCAACCTTCTTAAAAGGAAGTTCAACCAAAGAAGACATGTGGAGAAGGTCCGCTTCTAGATATTGGGTTGATAGAAGAACACACCAAAGGTGCAGGACCTGAGAAATCAGCTAAAGTAGTCACTGTAGAAACACTGGCCAACACTTCAACCCAAGAAACCCCAAGGTGAGAGTCCCCTGTTGTAGTAGAGGTGGGTGAATATACCTTCAATGCCTCAGCTACAGAATCAAACGAGATGGTTGAGAAGAAACAAGAGGCTACCCAAGTCATCAGATTGGTGTCTTCTTCTCCTACATCTCTAAACCCATTTGCTTCAAGGCCAAAGTCTACTCCTCTAGTCATTAGGAAACTATTTATAGAGGATTTGGTCTCTGCTATCAAGGTCACCAGCATTGAGTCATGGATAGAGAACACTCTGGAACGCAAGAGAAAGAGAGTAGAAGAAGGATCTCCCAACAAAGATATTTTATCTCGAGCCTTGCAACCCGGCACCATCGTAGCAAAGGCTAAGAAAGTAAAGACATTGTCCACATTGGGTTGGGACCTAGAAATTGGGCACTTCACTATGGAAGTAGCAAAACCCACAAAGGAGGGCAGGTTTGAAGATTTAACCCCTTCAAATTTTGAACTACACTCATTTGACATGGGTTTAGCTTAGCATGATACAAAGGTGGATTGGTGGAAATCCACTAATATAGTGATTAAAGAAGAGCTAGAAGAACTTAAAATGGATAAGGTACAACTTAAGGCCGAAGTCAGTGAACTAACTATTTCATCCGGCAGTTGGTCACCCTAGTGGCTAGTATTCCCAGTACTCAGACCACATTCAATCCCAATGTCACGGAGAATCAAGCCATAATAGCCAAATTGAAAGAAGATAGGAACTTCACACACATCGGCAAGGGATGGGTTGAGAGACTCAAATCTGAAGGATTGGCAGTTGTCGAGCAACTGGGTAATGCTCTCTTAAGACTGGAAACTGAAAGGAAAAACATTGAGAAGAATTTGCAGACTCTCGCATCTGAGAGAGTGGAGTGTCAGGAATACATAGTGATGCTCCATGTGGTAGTAAAGATGAATACCAAGGAGGCATTAAAATCCAAGATCCTACAAAAAGGAGATGAACCCCTAATCGAGTGGCTCCAAAGTCTAGATTTTAAAATCAAGATGACATTCAGGCTGAGATAGGGTTGCAACAAGTGGATGTTAAGATAAAGGAGGGATAGAGTAAAGACTTTAAAATTCTTCAAGGTCTACACATAGAATCACAGATGAGTGGACAAGGAAAAGAAATGATAGGATTGTCCAATATGCAAAAATCATTTTCTGATTATGTGCATAAGTTGTCAGAGCAGTCTTCCACCCATTTGGACAAAGTGCCAGAATTCCAGTAGTTGAGTGGATGTATTTATAAAGACATGGAAGAATTGAAGGATCAGACAGATGCAATTAAGAGCCTGACCAAGGAGCATTCCAGGTGGCTCATCTAATATACCAATGTCCATGTAAACAGGCATGAAGAGCTCATCCGAGTTATTACAATTTTCACCGCCTGTAGGGATAAATTAGGCAAAGGGAATGAAACTAAAACTTAAATAGATTCCCCATTTGTACCAAATTTTGATGATATTTTAACAAATAAACCATTATTTATCATTCCTTCTTAAAATAAGTTGAACCGTTTCAGTTACTCTTTTTGTAAAAATCAAGACTCAAACTCTGTATGTACTATACTAAAAGTTAATACAAAGGTCAACTAAATTTTGGTGTGAAAGATAGCATTTTGCAGAGTCAATTGTGTGTCTAAACGCCATTGTTTTAACTGTTCCATTGCATTGCATTTATCTTTCTATTGAATTCAAATGTTTCTTTGAAGTTATATTTGCAATTTGTATTCGAACCAGAGTTCTGTATTATGATTTGATATGGTTAAATAGGGGGAAAATCTGTTGTTATCCTAAGTTTGGGAAACATTTATGTGATATAGATCGATTCATTGTCATTTCATCTTTAGTCTTTAGTCTTGCATCTACATTTTCAGTAGTTGTTCATGCTTTACGAGTTTTGGGGTTCAATATGATTGATGAAATATCAAAATCAGCTAGATTTAGAATTGAATTTATCCTGCATGAGCTATTTCCTGTCTAGGTTTAGTTCGGTTTACCTCTTCTGTTCTCGGGTTAAGAACATACCCCTATTAGATTAGGAAAGATTAAAATTCACTGAAAATCATTCATATAAGGGAGTTGTACCTTTAAATTCTGAGGGAAATTAGTTTGCAATTACAATTGCCCAACTGTTGTATTTGATTGCTTCTTCAATATTTGGGTATTTTAGAGTTATAACAAAGAGGAACAATCTGTTTACCGAAAGATTTTTGGTGACTTCGCTGGGGAGTTGAACAGTCATTGTACCAGAAGCATATCATGGAGAAAGATGGTGCTTCCCCATGAAAATGTAATTCCTGTGCTCCAACCAAATCTTGGATTCCAAGATGATCAAGAGGATCTCATCTCCTCATTGAACACTTTTGTCTGGAGATATAGAAGAGACACAGAGTATTATAGAAACACTAGTCAAGTTCTTGAACAAGAAGAAGCTAGAGTAGAAGCCCTTGAAAGAGCCATCCAAAGGAGAAACATAAGAAGGGCACAATGTCAAGCCGAGCATGAAGCTAGGCTTGAAGGCTAGTTGGAATCCTGGAGCCCAAGAGGTTTCTTAGGAGTGCAAAGAAGGAAGGTGACAAACCCAGTTTTTGAGAGATTAGCAAACCTTGATTTTTCTCTACTTGAAGTACCCCGTCGGAAGAATAGAAATACTAAGAGAAAAAGTAGGCCTCCTTCACCTCATAAACAATCATCTCCTTTTCCTACTACTTGTCAAGTATTGATGTTGCACAGAGTAGTTGCCCCTCATATTGTTGACCTAACACCCGACCTACCTCCAGTAGTTATGGCACTTCCTTGGGTAGATATAGTTGGACCATTACAATTAGAAGCATACAATCCTCTTCCTTTAGGATCTAGAAAGAAATTTCCTAAATTTTTTGGAGACAAGAAAGTATCTACAGACATGCACATTGCTACCTTATTTGCTTTAGTTAATATCCTAGTAGCACGAGAAGAGGATGTGGACATCAGATTATTTGTTGAGACCCTTTTTGAGGGTGTTGTTTATTGGTTTCACCACTTACCTAATTATTCTATCACAGATTGGACCTCCATGAGAGCTGCCTTTTAAAGAAGGTTTAAAATTGTTGAAGATGAGCATGCCCTATTGACGCAACTAACTTCTATCAAGAAAGAACCTTCTATCAGTATGAGGGATTTTATAGCTAAATTCAATAAGCTTTTAAATCGTATCCTAGCAGCTGACAGGCCTACGGTGGGAAATTCAAAAAAATTCTTCATAAGTGCTATCCCACCAGACATTAATTATGATCTAAGAAGGGTGAACTCTGCAGATTGGGATGCCACACAGAGAACTATTTTTGAACTTGAAGACCACATGATCTCATCTGGGAAATGGAAAAGAGAGATACAATCTAGAGCCAGTAGTAGTGATACTATGTCATCAGATGAGATGATTCAAAAATTGTCCAATGAATTCATTGCCTTCAAGAGGCAACTTCCAAGATTTAATAATCCCTACCAGTGAAAATTTCAGGAGAAGCCTGGGAGAAACAACAAGGGGAGAAATGCTTATGGAAAGGCATTCTAGTTGATGGCTCCACCACAAAGGTTAGCTATAGAAGCTCCTCCTAAAAAAGGAAACATGTGTGCCTTCCACCTAACTATAGATCATGATGGAGAGAGCTGCCCCGATGTAGATCGTGCTTGGAAAATGCATAAGACTGATGAGTGGAATGTTGGAGTGTCTGGAGCTGAACCAAATTCATACTCGCATGGTGACTCTGAAAACTTATATTTAGAGTATGAATCAGATTTAGAACAAGAAGAAACATGTTACACTACCATAGAAGGGACCTCTTATATAGTCTTGACCCAGAGTCAGAAATATAAAAGCCCTGCTTCGACACCTCCACTTAAAAATACAGAGGAATCTACTTCCTATTCTAAGGAGGCCAATCAAGGAGTGAGAATTATACAACTAGGTAAGGAGCAAAGCTCTTTTGACATTATTCAATTCTGTAGAGATTCCAGAATTCATATTTCTATTATAGACTATCTTAAGTCTAATCCCATAGAACTGCAAAAGCTAGTAGATTACTGTAAAGAAGGGAATCCAGAGTTAAACCAAAATGTCATGACTACCATATAAAATGATTCTATATTTTATGAACCAAATAAGCAAGGTAAACCTTCTATTTTGGCTACTTTCCTAGGCCAAAAGCCTGACCCATTCTATGTGTCATTATATATCAATGGTTGCAAGTTAAGCAATTGCATAATAGACTCTAGAGCCTCAGATAATGTAATGACATCAAATGTAGCTAAAGCTTGAGGAATTACTCTCACTAAAGCCCATGGTAATGTTACTCTATGGATTCTAAACAAGTACCCCTAGTCGACCAGATTAAAGATGCTCAAGTGGCCCTAGCAGTACACCCTGAGAAGAAAATGTTGTTAACAATCCTTATCGCTGATATACCCGCTAGTTATGGTTTACTGTTAAGCAGGAGTTTTTGCAGAGACCTTGGAGGGGAGATAAAGCTGGATTGGTCCCAAGCTTTAATCCCAGTGGGCAATAGAAAGATAAAACTAGTCATGGAGGAGAAAGCTAAGTTCACAGTACTAAAATCTGATGACCCTAAAGCCCAAATTATGTATCAAGAATTGGAATTTGGTAACTATATGTTGTTCACTAATGATCATGATGAAGAAATGGATCCTGGAGAAGAAGAAAGGTAGTTTTCCACTGAAGAAATGCCACCACAGATCTGGACTCTTGAATTTGATGGTAGTTGTTCATCTTTAGGATCTGGTGTAGGTGTGGTCTTAATATCACCAGATAGAGTATGTGAGCCCATGGCTTATAAATTGGAGTTTGGGAACACCAACAATACTATCAAGTATGAAGCCCTCCTGTTAGGAATTATTACTTCAAAGGAAAAGGGTGTGAATATCTTGAGAGCTCATGGTGATGCTAAGCTAATCGTGTGTCAAGTCAAGAATCAATACTCTATAAAAAATCACAGATTAAAAAACTACAGAAACAGAGTATGGGATGAAATAGAGGCTCTAGATGCATTCTTTATTGAATCTGTGCCAAGATAATTGTACTCTAAGGCATACTCCTTGGCAGTGTCATCTTTGCTACTCCTCCCTCACCCAGAATTCAAAGAAAATAAGTATCAAATGGAGGTTGTATATCAACCATCTGTGCCCGATAACGTAGAAGATTGGCAAGTGTTCGAAGATGACAATAATCTCCTTCTCTTTCTGGAGAGCAGTGGTGACTTCCATAAAGATGTCCCTAACAAAGCTAAAGGAGACCATCAGGACAAGAAAAAGAAGGATAATTCAGATGTCATCCAGTTGCAAGGTAATATCATTCCTCCCCATTTGGTCACTCTTGAGAAGCTTTTCAATAGACATGACACCTTTGTTAAGAAGAAGAGAATTGAGAGAGGTCCCACCACTAGCGAATATGAGGGAATGAACATAGGAACTGAGAACAATCCCAAGATGATCAACATTGGGAAATTTTGTATTGAAGAGGAGAGGAAAGAAGCTAGGAAACTCTTCCTAGAATACCAAGATGTTTTTTCCTGGAGTTATGAAGATTTGAAAAGTTTTACGAACGAGAAATTCAAACACCATATTCCCTTAAAACCTGAAGCAACTCCATTTAGACAGAAACAAAGGAATTACAACCCCACATTTTCTGATGCCATATCCAAGGAGGTTGATAAAATTCTCAAAGCAAGGATCATACACCCTATCCATCATTCTACCTGGGTAGCGAATATAGTGCCTGTGAGGAAGAAGAACGGAGAGAAGAATCTATGTTGACTTCAGAAACCTTAATCAGTCTTCCTTGAAAGACAATTACATACTTCCCAACATGGATCATCTCTTGTAGATCGTGGCCAGAGCCAAAATGATGTCTATGTTAGACGGCTTCTCAGGGCATAACCAGATTGAAGTTGAGAAGGCAGACCAACATAAAATGGCCTTCACTACCCCATGGGGCACTTTTGCATATCACAAAATGCCATTCGGGTTAATCAACACTAGAGCCACCTTTTAGAGAGTATGGACCTTTCCTTCAATGATATGAAGAACAAAATCATTGGTATGTATCTAGATGATCTTACTGTATTTTCTAAGAAAAGAATAGATCACATAAATGATTTAAGGAGAGTATTGCAAAGGTGTAGAGAAGATGGAATTTCATTAAATCCCAAGAAGTTGATCTTCTATGTGACTGAAGGGAATTTATTAGGTCACATTGTTTCCCAAGAAGGCATAAGGATCAACCTAGAAAGGGTAAGAGAAATCCAACAATTGAGTTTACCTGTGAAAAAACTAGAGTGAAATCATTTTTAGGCCAAGTAAACTTTCTCAGGAGGTTCGTTCCAGATTTTTCTGAGATTACCAAATGAATAGTGGACATGATGAAGGGAAATGTGAGTTTCAAGTGGAATGACCCTGGTAAACAATATTTCAAAAACATAAAGGATTCCATAGCCAACGCTCCTATGTTATGTCACCCAGACTATAAGAAATATTTCATAATCTATTGTTATTATTCTGAACATACTCTATCAACCATCCTAATGTAGGAGAACGAGAAGGGAATTAAAGCTCCCATCGCTTTTATGAGCACACCTCTAAAAAATCATGAACTAAGATACTCTCAAACTGAAAATCACGCTTTCGTAGTTGTAAAAGCTTTAAATAATTTTAGGTTCTAAATTTTACACTCTCACTCTCTGGTATACGTGCCTGGTATTGAAGTTAAAAGCATATTGACTAAACAAGACATAGGATGTAATAACATAGGAGCATGGGTGGCTAAAACCCAAGAATGTGACATAGAGATCAATCCCACCAAGTTGGTGAGAGGGAATGCACTATGCAAGGCGATGGTGGAAGACCAAGCAAACAAAGATCTAGAAACTATGCATTTGGTTTTGGCGGTAAGTATGCAAGACCCTTGGTTTGAAAAAATTGTGTATTTCCTGACATATGGTGAATTCCCTAAAGGGTTAACTTTGAAGCAAAGAAGAGACCTAAAACTAAAAGCTTCTAAATATGTAATTTGGGAGGATAGAATATATAAGAGATCTATAGATGGAACTTTCTTCTGGTGTGTCGACAGACAACAGCAAGAGAAGCTATTAAAAGTGTTTCATGACGAAGCCTATGGGGGACACTTCTCCTCATCAGTCACTGCATTCAAGATTTTGAGCCAGTGTTATTACTAGCTAGGAAATTTTAGAGATTCTTACCATTGGGTAGTGAGATGTGCAAAATGAAAAATGTTTACTGGAAAGCCTCAGTTGGCAGCACTACCCTTAAGACCAGTGGTAATTGAGGGTCCTTTCCAGTAGTGGGGTCTTGATTTTATTGGTCCTATAAATCCCATGTCTAGCATAGGCCATACCTACATAATCACTGTGACTAACTACTTAATTAAATGGGTGGAGGTGAAAGCAACCAAGAGAACTACTTCGGAGGTGGTATGTGAGTTTATCAAAGAAAACATTCTGGTAAGATTCGGTGTGCCTGTTAAGTTAGTTATGGATAATTCCACATACTTTTCCTCTCAATAAATTACTGAATTTTGCTTCGAGTATGGTGTCATGATTATTCATTCATCTGATTACTTCCCTCAAGGGAACAGTCAAGCTAATTCCAGCAATAAAAATTTGGTAAAAATCATGAAAAATCTCGTGGCAGATAACCAGAGAACCTAGCATAAGAAAATCTATGAATCCCTCTAGGTAGATAGAGTGAGCCCCAAAAGAGCCATTGGTGTATCTCCTTTTGAACTTGTTTATAGGGTAGAGGTCAGTCTTCCATTACCATTGGAGTTAGCAACTTGCAAACTGAGATCAGTAGTAGAGGATGGAATGTATGAAGATGGTTTGGAAAAATGGATTCCATACCTGAACAAACTGGAAGAAGAAAGGGAAAAAATGGTTGATCACATCACACGACACCAAATGTGTGTGAATAACTTGTTTGGCAAAAAGAGCAGACCTCAAAAATTTATGGAGAGAGACATGGTGTTGTTATGGGACAAGAGTAGGGCACCCAAAGGCATGCATATAAAATTTGAAACATTTCAGAAATGACCTTTTAAGATCCATCAATAATTTGAGAAGAATTATTTTAAACTGACATATCCAGATGGTGAGGTGCTACCCTTGACGTATAATGGTCAATATTTGAATCTCTACCAGATCTGAATTTTAAACAGGTAACCATTGTATTGTACTATAGTTACGTTTAGTTCCTTTTTTTTTTTCCTAGTTAGGTTTCCTTTCTACTTCCCTCTCCGTGTCTTGCTTTATTTTTGTTGTGAGCCACCTTTAATTGAGCTTTGCGAAACCAGAGATTTGAGTCCCTTTCTTGGACATGTGAATGTCCAAGTCCCCAAACAGAGCCAGCTGTTGCCCCACTTTTGGTCTACATACCTTTAGGAAAAATTGGATATTTAGTATGTAGTAGTGATTTTAAAAGCTTTGTGAATTTCTGGAGTCTAAGTCTAGTTTTCCCCTTAGGTTAGGAGGCCTTTATCAGATTTTCCCAATTTCACTTCTCCCTTGCAAGCCGGGGGAGTTCGTATCTAAAGTCGTGCTTAATCAGGTAGGTTTAAGACCCCAAATACAATAAAGGTCACATTTTGGAGATCTCTAACATTTATCTTTTGTGGTTCTAAAATCTATAGCTGGAATACTTCATTTTTCTCCAATGGCAGAAAATTGGGTTCGGGCTTCTCCACTAGTAGAAAATCACTAGTAGGGTGCGTTTCCTACAAATGACTATTTCATGATGTCTCAATAGTCAGTACAGTTTTAAAGTGGATGATTTGGGCTTAGAAAGACTAGTGCATTTAGAAAACATCTCTGTAGGCCGAAAGGAATGATTAAATGGAGAGAAATCTAAGGTGTAAGCTAGCCAGCGAAAAAGTGGAAAATGGCTTCTCCACTACTCCAATAGGCAGGTTTTGACCTGTGGGGTACGTTTCCTGCCAAACCATTAAAGTGAAGGATTTTTGAAGGGAAATCAATCTCATAAGTGACCCAAGGCATTAAGAAAGAGGATGGAATCAAAAAATATCATTTTAGCATCTCAATAGGTTAAAATTCTCTTTTGGCTGATTTTCAAGCAGAGAGCACCGCAAAAGCATTTCTCCACCCAGAGGAGAAGTGGAAAAGTAATTTTTTGATACTTCAGGAAAGTTATCGTTATGATTACTGAAGTGAAAAGACATTTCTCAATGGCTTGTAAGAGCAAATTAATTAACCCAAATAAAGTTGTTTTACTTCATAACAGAATTTTCCATTAATGCTTGGGTCCTTTTATTCATGTGGCATGGGAATTCAGCTATTAAATGGTAAGAATTCAAAACTTATAAAATCAGTTGAAGGTTGCAAACAGGAGCTACCATTTGTTTGAAAAAAATTTTGAGTTTGAAGCCTTTGATATTGATTATTCTTTGCCCCTACATTCCTAAGATATATTCTTGATCCCCAAATTAAATCATTCAAAGCATGGCTTCTAGATTTATGGGATTCGATGGAATGAACGGCATCACCTCCAACTAGTATAAGATCTCAGATACATCTCTAAAGTTCTTTGATATGTCGAACTTTCAGAATAGGCTAAAATCAGACCAGATGCATCCCATCACTCAGAAACTGAAGGATAGCGGATTAGTCAAAGCCAGTAGTTTTCCCATAGCCGTTCAAGCCTCCGAATTGATCCGAGAATGTATAGCTTGTTACAACCCAGATACCAAGCAAATCCTCTTATCCAATGATACAGTATTTCTCTCTATCAATAGAGAACCAGTTTAGAACTTGCTTCACATCCCAGAGCAAGCTGAGTATTTAGAAATGGCATACAGTCAGGCCCTAACTAAATATATATAGCGAAGAAGTCAGTTTGGAAGAAGGATATAATGAAGGCATGGTTTCAAGAGCCTAGAAGCGCCAAATGAAAGCTGCAAAAAACACTATATGGCACTAACCTGAAGCCAGAAATCATAGACATCCTGGTGCTACTCCACAGGATCAGAGGTGAGAGTGAGGCACTCAATTTTTTAGACCATCATTTCTTCTTGGTATAGGTAATCTGTTCTCAGCACTATTTTATTGATTGGACATTTATGGTAAGAAAAAATCTGGCCAATGCCCTAGACAGAGCTAAACATCAAAATGAATTTTATTTGTCTTCAGTTTTAATGTATATATTGGCCACGATCCAAATTTGGCCAGGGCTTCCTAGATTAGAGGAATTCCCTGATGATGTTAAGACCTACCAATTTTTCCCCTCTTTGCAATTGCATAATAGTTATGTTGATTACCTTCGAGTTAATGATGTGTTTATAATGAGGTTGTGCATGGAGTTACAAGGTTGTTCAGAAAGGATATTCTCTCCCAAGTCCATGGATTTTATCAGCCAGTTTGGATGTTATTTCATTCAATTTAGATATTTCTCATACATTTGTCTTGCAGGAGTCAATGACTTCCCTTTGAAGTTGCCTAGATATCCTACTGATATGATCGTGTTGGTGGAGGTGTTGAGACAAGTGCTCCAAGTGAATTCGATCTGCGCTGGTGCTAACAATAAGGGCTATAACTTCCCCATGACTATCAGGGATTACAATTGTGCATCCCAGTCTGAGAGAAAGAATGTTCTAAAGACATTCTCAAAGAGGTTTTCATTAGAAACCTATGATGTTCTGAGGCCACAATTTGATCCTGTTAATTATTCTGCGGACTACCTGCAAATGAGACAAACTATCCATCATGTAGATGATATTGAAGACTACTAGGCCAATTGTAGAGATGATTTGGAGAGAAGAGAGAGATTCTACACCTAGATAACTATTGAACAAATTAAGAGGTTCAAAGTTAACATAGCAATGGAGGAGCTAGAAGATGATGGAAACCACATGAATGATGACACATATCTGGAAGAGATAAAGCTCACTCCTATCAGTTCTGAGCCCGTGATAGATCAAGCCATCAGTGACTTGTATAATCTAATGAGTGGCATTTATAAAATACAAAGCAGTGGGTTGAATGGACTACAGGAAGAAGGAAGAGGTCAGAAAGAAAGCCCCCTACTCAGAGGACCCCGAGAAAAGATACTTCAAACATTGCAACAACTTCTTCAGTAATACTCCCAGCTACAACCAAAGGTCCATCTCAGCTAGTCAAGGGAGGTGATGAACCTCCTAAAAAGGAAGTTCAACCAAAGAAGACATGTGGAGAAGGTCCGCATTCAGATATTGGGTCGACAGAAGAACACACAAAAGGTGTAGGACCTGAGCAATAAGCTAAAGCAGTCACTGTATAAACACCGGCCGGCACTTCAACCCAAGAAACCTCGAGGAAAGAGTCCCCTGTTGTAGTAGAGGTGGGTGAATATACCTCCAATGCCTCAGCTACAAAATCAGACGAGAGGGTTGAGAAGCAACAAAAGGCTACCCAAGTCATCAGAGTGGTTTCTTATTCTCCTACGTATGTAAACCCATTTGCTTCAAGACCAAAGTCTACTCCTCCATTCATTAGGAAACTATTTATAGAGGAGTTGGTCTCTGCTACCAAGGTCACTAGCACTAATTCATGGATAGAGAACACTTTGGAATGCAAGATAAAGAGAGTAGAAGAAGGAGCTCCCACCAAAGATACTTTAGCTCGAGCCTTGCAACTTGGCGCTGCCACAGCAAAGGCTAAGAAAGTAAAGATGTTGTCCACATTGGGTCGGGACCTAGAAACTAGGCACTTCACTATGGAGGTAATGAAACCCACGAAGGAGGGCAGTTTTGAAGATTTAACCCCTTCAGATTTTGAACTACATTCATTTGACATAGGTTTAGCTCAGCATGATACCAAGGTGGATTGGTGGAAATCCACTAATATAGTGATTGAAGAAGAGATGGAAGAAGTTAAAATGGCTAAGGTACAGCTTAAGACCAAAGTCAGTGAACTGAATAATTTCATCCGGCAGTTGGTCACCCCAGTGGCTAGTATTCCCAATACTCAGACCACATTCGATCCCAATGCCATGGAGAATCAAGCCATAATAGCCAAATTGAAAGAATATAGGCAATTCACACAGATCGGCAAGGGATGGGTTGAGAGACTCAAATCTGAAGGATTGGCAGTTGTCAAGCAACTGGGTAATACTCTCTTAAGACTGGAAACTAAAAGGAACAACATCGAGAAGAATTTGCAGACTCTCACATCTGAGAGAGTGAAGTGTCAGGAATACATAGTGATGCTCCATGTGGCAATAAAGATGAAGACCAAGGAGGCATTGAAATCCAAGATCATGAGAAAAGGAGATGAACCCCTAATTGAGTGGCTCGAAAGTCTAGAGTTTAAAATCGAGATGATCATTTAGGCTGAGACAAGGTTGCAACAAGTAGATTTTAGGATCAAGGAGGTACAGAGTAAAGAATTTAAAATTCTTCAAGGTCTACACACAGAATCACAGATGACTGGAAAAGGAAAAGAAATGATAGGATTGGCCAATATGCAGAAATCATTTTTTGATTATGTGCATAAGTTGTCATAGCAGTCTTCCACCCATTTGGACAAAGTGCCAGAACTCCAGTAGTTGAGTGGATGTATTTATAAAGCCATCGAAGAATTGAAGGATCAGATAGATGCAATTAAGAGCCTAGCCAAGGAACATTCTAGGTAGCTCATCTGATATACCAATGTCCATGTCAACAGGCATGAAGACCTCATCCGAGTTATTACAGCTGTCACCGCCTATAGGGCTA
Organism: Thuja plicata; assembly: GCA_018584345.1. Taxonomy (NCBI): domain Eukaryota; kingdom Viridiplantae; phylum Streptophyta; class Pinopsida; order Cupressales; family Cupressaceae; genus Thuja; species Thuja plicata. Next base: position 2,241,052 of record MU225850.1, read on the forward strand.
AATTAGGCAAAGGGGATGAAACTGAAACTTAAATAGATTCCCCCTTTGTACCAGATTTTGATGATATTGTAACGGATAAACCTTTGTTTATCATTCCTACTTAAAATAAGTTGAACCATTTTGGTTACTCTTTTTGTAATGGTCAAGACTCAAACTCTATATGTACTATACTGAAAGTTAATACAAAGGTTGGCTAAATTTTGGTGTGAAAGATAGCATTTTGCGGAGTCAATTATGTGTCTGAATGCCATTTTTTTAACTATTCCATTGCATTTCATTTATCTTTCTATTGAATTCAAATGTTTCTTTGAAGTTAGATTTGCATTCTGTATTCGAACCAGAGTTTTGTATTATGATTTGATATGGTTAAATAGGGGGGAAATCTGTTGTTATCCTAAGTTTGGAAAAAAAATTTGTGATATAGATTGACTCATTTTCATTTCATCTTTAGTCTTTAGTCTTGCATCTTCATTTTCAGTAGTTGTTCATGCATTACCAATTTTTGGGTTCAATCTGATTGATGAAATCTCATAATCGGCTAGATTTAGAATTGAATTTATCCTGGCTGAGCTATTTCCTATATAGGTTTAGTTCAGTTTACCTCTTTTATTCTCGGGTTAAGAACATACCCCTGTTAGATTAAGAAACACTAAAGTTCACTGAAAATCATTCATAAGGGAGCTATACCTTTAAATTCAGAGGGAAATTAGTTTGCAATTAAAATTTCCCTACTGTTGTATTAGATTGCTTCTTCAATATTTGGGTATTTTAGAGTTATAACAAAGAGAAACAATCTGTTTACCAACGATGTTCAAATCTTATTGATGAAATCTCATAATCAGCTAGATTTAGAATTGAATTTATCCTGCCTGAGCTATTTCCTATCTAGGTTTAGTTCAGTCTACCTCTTTTATTCTCGGGTTAAGAACATACCCCTGTTAGATTAAGAAAGATTAAAGTTCACTGAAAATCATTCATATAAGGGAGCTATACCTTTAAATTCAGAGGGAAATTAGTTTGCAATTACAATTTCCCAACTGTTGTATTAGATTTCTTCTTCAATATTTGGGTATTTTAGAGTTATAACAAAGAGAAACAATTTGTTTACCAACCATGTTCAAATGGTACAAAGCTAGAGTGGAAAAAGGAAGTGGTAAAGAACTGAAATTTTTAAGATCAGACAAAGGAGGAGAATTTATTTATAATTATTTCACTAACTTTTTTAATGAGCATGGAATTAAGAGACAGATTTCTGCACCGAGGACACCACAGCAAAATGGGATTACTGAAAGGAGAAATAGATCCATTATGGATTGTGCTAGAACATTGATGATTGAAAAGAGTGTTTCACAAGTATACTTGAGGGAATCTGTTAGTACTATTGTATACACATTGAACCAATTACAACTGAAGAAAGATTCAAACAAGACACCTTATGAGTTATGGCATGGTTACACACCTAATGTGAGTTATTTTAGAATATTTGGAAGTCGATGCTATATTCTAAAAGATGATAGAAATGGGAAATTTTATTCAAAAGGTGATGAAGGAATATTTTTAGGATGTTCTACTAAGAGAAAAGCTTATAAATGTTTGAACAAGTCTTCTAACAAGATCATTGAAAGTGCAAACATAAGAGTTTATGAATTTGCTAAGAAGAATGATGCTGAAATAAAAAGAGAACCAGAAGACTACAGTATATTTGTTTACATTGAATATCCTAACAATTTTCCCGATAAACTACCAAACATTACCAAGAAACAAGGCAATGTTACCGAGCATCAGGATGCACCAACTGAGAATCAAGAAGATATTGCAACTGGAGATAATAATCATACACCAACTGGAGAACACAATGAAGAAAGAATTGAACCTATACTTGAAAAATATGTAAGAAGACATCATCCAAAAAATCATATTATTAGAGATGAGAGAACTGGCATGATGACACAAAGTAAGTTGAATGATAACACATGTTTGATTTGTGAATTTGAACCTAAAACTGTTAGAGATGCACTTGCAAATGATGAATGGATTAAGGCAATGAATGAAGAAATTGAGTAGATACATAAGAACAAAATATGGACATTGGTACCGAGACCGAGTGATAATAATGTAATTGGCACCAAATGGATATTCAAAAACAAATCGAATGAGAATGGAGAGGTTACATGAAATAAGGCAAGACTAGTATGAAAAAGGGTATGCACAAGAAGAAGGTATTGACTATGGAGAAACATTTGCACACCCATTGCAATACTTGAAGGAGTTAGAATATTTCTTGCTTATGCTACTTACAAAGGATTTAAATTATATCAGATGGATGTTAAATCTGCATTTCTGCATGGGATACTGGAAGAAGAGGTATACATTAAGCAACCTAAAGGTTTTGTTGATCGTAATCATACAAACATGGTATGTAAGTTGCACAAAGTTTTGAATGGACTAAAAAATAACTGAGAGCATGGTATGAAAAACTACACTCCTATCTTATTATTATTGGATTTGTTAGAACAAAAGATAACAACAACTTGTACTTGAAAGGAGGAACTAATGATAAGATTCTTATTGCTGGAATTTTGTTGATGATATTATATTTGGAGGAAATGATAACTTATACAAATCATTCATTGTTGAAATGAGAAAAGAATTTGAAATGTCAATGTTTGGAGAGATCAAATTTTTTGTTGGCTTACAAATTTTATAATGGGATGAAGGCATATACATTACTCAATCAAAGTACATCAAGGAAGTATTGAAGACATTCATAATGGAATATTCAAAACCAGTCGGTACACCTATGGTCATAGGATGCAAATTGACAAAAGATGATTAGACAACCGAGGTAAATCATATATTGTACAGATCTATGATTGGAAAATTGATGTATGTTGTACGCATAAGACCAAATATTGTACATGCAATTGTAATTGTTGCAAGATTCTCTGCTAGTCCTAAAGAATCACATATGACTATTGTAAAGAGAATATTTAGATACTTGAAGAACACTGAAGATTATGGATTGTGGTACAAGAAAGAAGGCAAGTTTGAACTGAAAGTTTACATAGATGTTGATTGGGCTGGGAACATTGATGATAGAAAGAGCACTACTATTGGAGCATTCTTTGTGGGAGAAATATTAGTTACTTGGATCAGAAAGAAGCAAGGATGCATATCTAAGTCAACTGTAGAAGAAAAATATGTTGTTGTTGATACAAAGTGTTCAAAAATTGCATTGATAAAACAAATTTTGAAAGGTATGAATGAATATATCACTGACCCAGTGATAATCTATTGTGATAATACTAGTGCAATTAACATTTCTAACAACCATGTGATGCATAAAAAATTAAAGCATATATATAAATAATCACTACTTGAGGGAACAAGTACAAGAAAAAAAAAGTGACATTGGAATATGTACAATCAAAAGAACAACTAGCTAACATATTCACTAAACCCTTAACAAAGGATACATTTGAGTACTTGAGAAATAGAATAGGGGTTCATCCCTTTTATATCGGTCACTAAGCTTACTAGGAGGTTGCATCAACCTGCATTTTATCAAAATATCAATCATGTTGATACAAACTATGAACTGGACTGAACATTGCATATCAGTACATTCAAGGTACCTGATCTGAACCAAAAACCAGAGATATTTTTGGCTATTGAAGAGTTGTATATTTTATTTTTGGCATTGATGTCAAAGGGAGAGAAGATTCAACGAAATATCTAGTTACTACAACACCCTTAATCCTTCGACATCGAAGTGTCGAGGGAAAGGTGGAAATGGGATGGGCCTTACAATTATAGCAGCCATAACATCAGTGGCATTATTCTATAATCTAGGGACTTGACCAAACTAGATGGAATGGAAGTATTTATTGAAGTCTTCCACCATACATTTTATGGTATAAAATTATCATCTCTTGTTTGAAACTCATCATTGAAATATTTGATAATAAATTGGAAGTCTCCATGACATGTAGCTTTGTAATGTTCTACAGAACTATAATTTTGAGGTTTGTGCATACTTAGCAATATTGTTTGTACATTCAAAGTCCAACTTGAATGCTTTTGAGATGAAGCCTACTTGGGGAGTAAAAAAATGAATCACAATTCGTAAGATGTGTATGAACCAACAAATTAAATCTTCCAAGGAGATTTCTCTTTGACATTAAAGTTTTTTTCATCTTGAAACTCGGTGATCAAAGGATAAGCGTCCACTAAGGGTGCATTAGCTAATTGATATCTGATTATCTGTCCTTTCACTTCTTTGTGATCCACATAATGAATCTCAAACTTAATCAAAAGAATTATGCACTTATTCATGTCTTGTGAAGTCTTTCTTGGACAAAAAATATTTCAACGGATCTATCTTGAATATGAGAGTAATTGTGTGACTTAATGTGTGATGTCTAAGATTGTGAGAGAAAAAGATAATAGTAGACATGTTTTTTCCATTAGAGATTAATTAATATGAATATTGATCATAGTGTGGCTAATGTAATAGATTTCCCATTCTTTTCCATTATCATCGCATTAGGAAAGGAGTGTTCCTAGTGCAACTAATCTTGCTAAGGTGTATAGTAAAAATGGTTTTTGAAAAATGGGAAGCATAAAAACATGTGGATTAACTTCATATTCATTGGTTTTATCAAATATTTTTTAGCATGGAAAATATCATCTAAATGCAATGTATTTACAAAGTAAATGGGTGAAAGGTTGAGATTTGTCTACAAGTTTTACTACGACTCTACAAATTTATTGCAACTTTCCCTAAAGGCTCCTGCAACTAATTTAAAGTTAAAGGGGGAGACATTTTTGTGATACATTTAACCTTTTGTGTATCTACTTTGATACCTTGTATGGAAATAATGAAGACCAATAATTTTCCTAAAGTAACATTAAAGACACATTTCTTAGGATCTAGGCACAACTAGTATTTTACTAGGTGCTCAAAAATACACTCTAGGATGTGTTCCCCTCTTGTCTTTGATTTACCAAAGATATCATCCACATATTCTTTCATGATAGTTTTAATACTAGAGAGCATAACTTGCTATCAAAAGGTCTCCCAAAGATTAGATAAAGATGTTTGTATCAATCTTATTCAATAATTTTAATTTAATTATATCCAAAGTAATCATTCATTAAATAAAGAATCTCACATCCTATGATAATATCAACAAGGATGCCAATATTAGGAAGTGATAATTCATCTGTTGGGCATGCTTTATTTAGACATATGATATCGATACAAATTTAGATGTACCCAATGGGCTTAGAAACATGCACTATATTAGAGATCCACTTTGAATAGTTGATTGGGTAGATAAATCTAGTTTCTAATAGGTTCTCTAGTTATTATTTTACTAAGAGTTCCACTTTTGGATGCATTTTTCTCAAATATTATGGCGATCTTAGCATCAATATTGAGAAGTAGATGATTCAACACAAGTGTTGGGTCTAATCATGGCATATCCACATATGAGCATGCAAAATTTATAGTTTCTTTTTTTAGAAGCTGAGTAAATATTTGATTAACCTCACTGGATAAGGAAAGTGCCACATAGTTGATTCTTTGATGCTATTTTGTTTCCAAGTTGACTTCATGTATTTCCTTTATGAGAATCAAGGATCTTTCAAGATGGTGCATGTCCATGTGGGGAAGAGAAAAATACTCATATTTTGGTTCCTTTGAGAGGTTTTAACCAAGAGATAAATCCTTTATTTTTACTATTCTATGATCTAAATTGTTGATCTCCAAGTTTTGTTGTTTATTAGTGTCATACACTTAGTCATAATCAAGGCAAGATTGGATGGACATCATTGTGACCGAGCCATCTAACTAAGGCCAAGACCGAGTAGTATTTACTATTGAGAAAGTTAGTGGTTGCCAAGTACTCAGCAGTTAATTAGTAGAATGAATGTCAAGTTGCATAGACAGTCTGTGTCGAGTGAAAGTTTTGACCGAGCATCAGATTTTACTTATGTCGAGTAAGACAATTTTGATATATGTGTTTGGAATGGCACAAACACTTAGGTAAACCATTTTTGGCTGACATATATGGATAATTTAATAATTATTCATTACATTGAATGCATTAATTATGCATTATTTTTGAGGTCATGGATCCCTATGCAAGAAATGCAACCAATCAGAATTAGGGATGCCTAAGTGGCAAAATGTGATGAATCTAGATCATTGATCTTGATCTGGATGTTTCATCAGTGATCTATATATGGGATGATTCAAACCCTAATGAGTGTATGTGTATGGATGTGGATGTGAAGAGCAGAGATCAAGTGTGTATACATGTTCTGTATATCTAAAGCATAGACCAGACAAAGTGACCAAGCAGAGAAGTGAAGAGTAGAACAGAGATATATCAGATTGAGAGATCGTTTAAGAGTTGGAAAGAGGAGATCTGTTATTAGAATTAGTAGTATAGACTGAAGGATCAGGTACTAATACATTATAACAAGTGAATCAAGGTAAATCTCTTAACAGAGTGGTCCTAACGGGCCTTTGTAAATCTCTTAACAGAGTGCTTACTTTTTTATAAGTTTAAATCCTTTAGCAAGGTAAATTGTATAAGTTTGTAAGCTCTTAACAGGGCAGACCCCTCACAGGGTAGATCATCAGAAGTGATCAAACTTTGTAGCCCTAATAGGAATGCTTTATTATTGCAGTAGTGAAGATTTGTGGGGCTCATCCCCACCCCAGATTTACCTTCAAGGGTTTCTGGGTTACTAAATATTTGTGTTATGTGTTCATTATGGATATGATTAGATGTTAGATCCATTACAGCATTTTAGTTTATGTTTATTAATATGTGGTTTAATAAATTTGTTTTAGAAGTGTAAAATTTGTATAGATCTGATTCACCCCNTTTGTATAGATCTGATTCCCCCCCCCCCCCCCTCAGTATACTGCTTTCCATATTATACTTCCAACACTAAATATACCTTAGAAAGGTTTTCACTACGAAACCTTTTATTTTTCATTTCTTTTTTCAATTTTGTGAATGAGGACCTTCTCTTCCCCAAAATAATATTGAGGATCAATATTGTAGATAGTGTTTAAATCATCATCTCAATATGAATTTTCTTTATTAATGCCCATAAATTGTAGGAGATCTTCATCTCTTTGAAATATATCAAGATGGGTGATCCCTTATTGGTAGTCAATGAGTTCAAGGTGGTGAAGTGAAAGTTAAACATTCATAATAGAGTTTTCAAAGAAGGAAGAGATACCTATATCATCATAGGCCATATTAAAAACCTAATAGGGAGTGTATTAAATGTTTACAAATTTACTCTCAATATTTTGGGAGGCACTAGCCAAAGTTGAGGTTTAATTGGTTTGTAGTCCAAACATAGTCCCTTGTTGTTTGGGATTTTCATCATGTTCAATGGACTTTTATTCCTTGTTAATCATGATCCAATCCTCCACCTTGTTAATCTCATTTTTGTATAGTAAGATCATAGGATACATGATATATTTTCTTGGTGTAACCAAGGAATGAATCATTGTCTTTTGGTGCATCTATATAAAGCCATTAATTTATATCTTCCTCAACCACTTCTTAATTGAGACCTCTAGGTGACTAAAAAGTGATGGAACCAAATTATTTGACCAAATGTTCCTTTTTATTTTGTTGATGAGTGTGTATTGTATAGGTTTGAATATATAAAGTCATTATGACCACTGTTAAAGAATATTTTATCTCATATTCTCAACAACCGTTGTTATTAACCTTGAGTTGGGGAATGATGATTTAATGGTACTTTTTTCTTTAGCAGATGAAAGGATGGCTTCTATTTCAACATAGTATTATGAAGAGCTTGGGATGTAAATCCCAAATTATATCCTAGGGAAATGATGTGAGTGGGGGAAATAGGCCTCAAGACCTTGACAATAATTAAAAGATTGGGGACTTTTGTGGATAGTAACTTCAATATCATTGTAGGAGACTTTAGATATTGGTGATATGTGGAGGGAACAACCTACAAGGTATGGATCACTGGATAATCAAGGAGGATTTTATATGGAAAATCAAGATCAACAACATGGTATGAAGTGTATTCTAATTACCCACTTGAATAGGTATATAAATCATGTCTGAAGAACTTCTCTTTGCATTTTTTATATTCTTTGATAGTGATTACATGAGTTTGAAGTTATTCTAGAGTGTAACCCACTTAACAAAATTTAAATTGAATAGATTTAGGGCATAAAAATTATACAACAATACATATTTCACCTTACATTTATTGATGAGGACTTCAATATGTATAGGAGAATTATGATTGGGATTCGTAGCTGGCATATCAAATTTTGTGAAAGATAAATGATAGGTGGATCAAAGGTGTCCCACTAGAGCCTAAAACTACATTGGATCTATATCATTTGGGACACGAGTATCTTGCAAATATCTAGTAAGGATATATTGATAGACTAGTGATATTTTAAGGAGATCCAAGATGGATATCTATATGGGTGTTTTTAAACATGTTCTAAGATATTGTATTATGTGTGTGATTGTGAGGAAGTAGATGGAGCATGGAAAAATATTCTTCTTGTTCTAGTAGTAATTGTGCATTGAGTTTCTTTACCCTTAACCCAAATCATATCAAGATTGTTCTCCACTTGGGTAATGAAACCAACAATATTGTTATAATTGAAAGAAAGAAAATTATACTTTATATTATTTAATGAATGTTTTTTCTATGGTTTTTTCTTTGGTTGGGATTGGAAATACTATCACCTTGATTATTATTAGGAATTCATTTTGATGCATTTATACATATACATTATCTGAAGGATTTTTTCTTGGATCAATCTTTATGTCACCCCTTTTAATGAGATCCCATATGAAATTCTTGAGCTTCATGCACTAGACTGTGACATGCCCTTTGATGTGATGATAATCACAATACTCATTGTCCTTATACAATCCATGTTTGGGTTTAAACTCATCAATGGTTACATTTGAGGGAATGTGACCATGTCATCTTGAACCATTCTTTGGAATATCTTATCAAATTATTCTCCTAAAGTAGTGAAATTGAGCTTTTTATTATTTTGGTTAATCTATTTTGGTTCACCTTGGGGAATTAGGATAGACTTTTTTGTTATTTTATTAGAGGACATTTTTTTTGTGGGGATGGATTAGCAGTAGTGACCCCTTGGACATGTTTGATATTGGTCAATTCCTCTCCAATGACATTCTTTCTTATTTTCATATATTTATTTATATTTGTTTGGTTTATTAGAATTGTCTTTATAAAGCTTAACAAAATCTTTGGCAAGGCCCTTTCAATTTTCACCCTATCTTGCTATCATTAAATGTAGAGCCACAATGCACTTGAAGGTGGAAGGCTATCTCTTGATTGAGATTTTGGATTAATATTGTAACCATTTATAAATTGGGTAGTTGATATAAGGTGAGATGGATTGCAAGGCTTCACTATCATTGTAATTATTCAACAAAAATACCCCCTCCCTTTTGTTTTCTTTAAAATAAGTCAAGCATATTGATTTCATGTTCTACATTTTAGCAAAAGTGAGAAAAACATTTTTTTTGAATATCTTTGTAAAGGTAGTAATGGTGTTGTGGGGGAGATAGAGAAACCATTACAAGGATTTCCCACCAAGACTAAGTGGGAATAATCATAAGAGATAGTTTTCATTATAGGCTACTTCTTGACATGCCATAAAGAATTCCTTAATGTGATTGTGGGAGTCACCCTTTGTATTTATCAAAATTGGGAATTTTAAAATGTTTTGGAAAAGGTACCATGGTTAATGATTTTTCAAATGGATAGGGGAAAATTTATTCAAACTTGTAAGTATTATTTGTGTTGCACACTTTTAGATCTTCAAGGGAAGTTTTCATTTCCTCTTAATCTTGTTGACTAGTTATTCTGGTGTTTATGTCCTAGGTACATTGGAGTCTAATGAGATAGCATAATAAATGTATTGAGGTGGTTGGTATTTGGGTTGTAGGGGTTGAATGTAGCTTTTTGAGGATTTGGTTGATGGTAGTTCAATTATTTTTTTGGACTACTAAAGTAAGTTGGGTATTGTTGGGTAGGATTTTGTAGGATTTTGATGAAGGTTTTACTGGTCCTAATTTAAGAGGAATTATATGTAGCACCTTGAGGGGGGTTGTATGGTGGGATATACAGGAGAATTTTATAGAATGCATGCAAAATATTGAGGGAATTCATACATTGAGGAGTGGTATCTTGTGAACCTATTTGATTATTCACTTATGATATAAAAATTTATTGTGGAATATAAGTGAGTTCATGGATGGAGGCAATCTATGAAATGAGAGATTATTGTTGCATGAAAGTGCTTTGAGAGACTAAAAATTGTTCCACTATAGAAATCTTTTGATGTAGTAAGGCTTTGAGTGAGTTTTTGTCAAGAGCCTTTTTCCTCCCAATAATTTGAAACATATTCCTACAAACAATAACTAGTGATTCCCATTGTTGAATGGGAGACAAGCCTTTATTGCAATATTTGGACAGAATAGTTGCAAAGTGTACAATATATAAAGAGTCTTCATCTTAAAGAAGAGACACATTTAATTTAAATAAACTAGATTTCATAGGTCTCTATATAGTTGAGGGCCCATAAAGGATACAATGACCTGAATGGGAGAGTGCTCTAACATTTAAGTAGGATAGACATTCACAACATTCTCTCCCTCAAGAGTATTAAAATAAAATACATCTCTGTCAACATAAATTATGTCAAGTATACATAATATTTTGTGGCTTATAGTTGATGATCATATTTTTCCATTAGTATACAAAGGAAACAATTTTTGAACCGTGGGTAACATGATCACTAAAAGACAGTTTTATAGTGCAACCTAACACAATAGTTTACAGAGGTTTCTAAAACTAGTTTTCACCGAGAGAAAGGTTACAATGTAAACTGACAACACAACCTACAGAGTAACTCGACAGAGCAGCTAACAGTGTAAACTGACAGACAAGTTCACAGAGGAACTCGACAGACAAGTTCAAAGTGAACACTGACAGATAGTCTACAGAGAAAACCAAGAAGCAGAATGTCTACAAAGACATCATCGAGGAAAGACTATAGACCAACCCGAGCACCAGTCTATCGAGAGACATCTTTAATTTTGAGAAATGTGGATCTAAGTTACACGTCGGATAAAACACTTAAGTTTTATATTTAGCTATAAAGCTTATCTTTAAAACCATTTCTTGAGGGACAAGTAAAGAATATGTAATTTTTTAATCAGCCTAACTGATTTTAAACATGCAAACTAGGAGATCAAGGTCAAGTTGTAAACCTTTGATCATAGAGTTTTCATAGTTAAGCGTGAAAACTATTTAGGTCAATTTATTGTATAAATAGATGTGTAATCAATCAGAACAAGATGATGTTATGATGATTGTAGCCGAAGAGCACATGTATGGATTAGATACAAAGTTTCATGCAGAAGGACAGTAAAAGATGAAATCAGTTACAAAGAACAAGATTCAAGGCTACCAAGCAAAATAGAGGCATTAATCAATCACTATAGGTGATACATCATATTGTAAACTTTAAAGGATCTGTACTCAGCAATTCAGGATTGCATTATATCAGGTCAATAATTTATTTTGACTACATTCTAACAAGTGTAGCAAATGGAAGAAATCCTTTAAGAAGGTGGATTTAACAATCCTTTTGTAAATCTCTTAACCAAGTGCACACTAAACAGTGTTGCTAAATCTCTTAAAAGAGTAGACCTTAACCAGTCTAAACATGTTACTCCTAATAGGGTAAGATCATCAGAAGTGATCAAACTTGTAAGCCTTAATCGACACCTTCCATTCTGCAGATAGTGAAGCTTTGTCGGTTTCATCCCCACCATAGTTTTTACCTTTTAATAGGGGTTTTCTGCATTACCAACTCTTGCTTCATGTGTCATAACATTTCGTGAATATTTCTATGAATTTTTACATGCAATTAAGTTTATGATTTGATATTTCATGCATAAGATAAGAATAGCACCTATGGTCGGTAATGCAAGGAATTGATTACTAAAGGATTAAGGTTAATTGATAAAAGTTTTAAGGGTACTAATTCACCCCTCCCCTCTCAATACACACCATTCCATTATTCCAACAATTGGTATCAGAGCCAAGTCTCTTATTTGGAAAAGTTTAAATCACTTGAGAGAAATATCATACAATGGAAAGGTATAAGATAGACAAGAATATTGAGAATTAGAAGTTGCAGATAAAGACCTTCTATGAGCAATACAAAGAAGCTATAATCAAGATGAGAGAGCTACTATATGAAAGAAAGGTTATGGCATCTCACTATAATGAAACAGAACATCATGAAGAAGAGATACCTTATTTGTTTGAGTCATCAGGATCTACATCTAGCAATACATCAGACACGTCTGAAGGAAGCATTACAAGTCTGAATGAAACCAATCAACATCTAGCTAGACAATTGAAATCACTGCAAATCAGTCAAGAGACACATATAGTAAGGATGATTGAGGTTCTAAATAATGCTAGACAAGCTGAGAAAGAAAGTGTAGACACCCTTAAATGGACAGGCTTGCGACTTTACATTAAAAACCCTAATTTTCATCTATTAATTAATGGTTTCTTAATCATTAATTAATCATCTATTTTCTTCTAAATTCATTTCTCAAATCATCTAATCCAATCCCCAAAATTAATTAACCTTTAATTGATTATTTACCATTAATTAATCAATTAAACTCAATTTCCTATAGTTTAAATCAAATATTTAAACTTACTAATTATATTCTTCCAATTAAATTAATTTAATTTCATCAAATAAAGCAATTCTTAATTAAAAAGAATTCAATTATCTCACATGTTGAAAACAATTATTAAATAAAT